>CAOKZL010003627.1:0-82035 GCA_948472985.1 Iguana delicatissima
GGGCCGGCCTCGACATGACATCCCTTCAAATATTTACACATGGCTATCACGTCCCCTCTTAGCCTTCTCTTCTGCAGACTAAACATCCCCAGTTCCCTAAGCTGCTCCTCACAGGGCTTCAGAGCTTCCAGACCCTTCACCATTTTGGTCGCCCTCCTCTGGACATGTTCCAGCTTGTCGACATCCTTCTTGAATTGAGGTGCCCAGAACTGGACACAGGATTCCAAATGAGGCCTAACCAAAGCAGAATAGAGTGGTACCATTACCTCCCTCAATCTAGACACCATACTCCTACTGATGCAATCAAGAATCGCATTAGGTTTCATATACATTTAGTCTTCTAAAATTATTGTTGCTATTTATTATTTTAAATTGATTTTATTGTAAGCTTCCTTGAGATCTTCAGATGCAGGGCAGAATATAATTTTATAAACAAATGACAACAGAAATAATTCATCTGAGCTGCATTCTGTTTTAATCTATATGTTGCAAGCTAACCTGGATCCGGTCTCAAGACACTAGAGGGATAAAAATTAAATTGCCAGATAGTGAAGCAAGATTCAACTGCTAGCCCAGATACCATTTACATAGGAGAGACAATTGTTGCTATCAAATGTATAAATAAATACATTGACCTTCAGGCAGAAAAAATGCTTTGAGCCAGCCTAGTATCTTGAAAATCTTGCCACCTCATCTCCCCTGCCCCTAAAAAAAAAAGGCTAGCAAAAGCAATATACAATGTGCAGCCTATAAAATATGCAAAGTGTTTCCTTTGCATGATCAGAGAGTGTAGCTTTTCTTCACACAAAGGTGAGATACCTAGGCATGGAATCTTTTTCCTGTGTTTTTTGTTTTGTTTTTAATCTGAAATAGCTATCTTTGATCTTTCCACCTGAGTGCAGTTGGCATTCCTCCCAACCGCAACTCAGGCAAAAGTTTCAAAGGATAAGCTTCTCTGTCCTATCACGCTGCACAGTGAATCAGAAATGACTAGGGCCATTTCCACACTACACTGTTGTAGTGCTCTTATTCCACTTTCAACCTCCTGTGGAATTCTGGGGTTTGTGGTTTACTGAGGCCAAAGAGCTTTCTGGCTGAGAATTCTAAATGCCGGTCCTTAAAACTGTTGAAATATAGACACGATCTAGAACTCTGGTGTGTTGCTGAGAGTTGTGCCTATTTTCCAAATCAGCTGTAGAGCCTTTATAAGGCTAGCATTTTACTGTGAAGTTCGCCGCTTCCTTTTTCGCGCTGCATTTTGTTTGATCCTGTTTCAGTGAGGTCCTTTTTACTGTTTCGTGTATTTGCTATTGTGTTATTATTCATTTGCCTTATTTCTCCTGTTCATTCTAATACTTGGACTACATTTATTTTGAACATTGCTCTGACAATATATTGTTTGTTATCCCTTTTAATAGAATAGATAAAGGTTATTTTCACTATTTGTTTTTGTCTTCCGAAGCCTGTTTTTCAACATAAACAGCAAACCCCAGCTCCGCAGGATGTTGAAAGTGGAACAATAGCACTATAACAGTGTCATTCAGAAATGGCCTCAGTTCAGAATGAGAGTGATATATTCTAACTGCACAAAAGATTTTGGAACTTTAAAAAGCTAGATGGTCATGTTTTGATGCCGTTGAACATGTGCCTAAGAACAAGTTGCTATCGTTGTTAACACTGATGCTGTTATCCCGCTGGCATATCCTATCCTGGGGACTATAAATTTGATATCAGATATGCCCGCCATGCCAGAGAGGTTGCCTGGGTGGGCAGGTAGGCAAAGAGGTCAAACAACCCAAATCAGGTCAAGACCAGAAAAATCCCCAGTTGCGTAGCCCAAGGAGACCTCAGACTAAACACGTTCGCACAGACAAAAGGTTGCCAGCCAACCTGAGTGGATTATTGGGTTTTCCCCAGGCTGAGCCGCTCAGACTTTGCAAAATCCTACAAGGCGAGGTACTTTTGTATGATCCAATCATGCAAACTATCAAGCTGCTATTGTGTGACATTTTTCCTGTATTTTGGCCATTGATCTTCCCAGGAGAGGGCCTGCCCTCAAGATACATTCTGCCCTATAAGCAGCCCTAGTTTTTGACGGTCTCTTTGGAGAACTCCCCGCCACGCCAGCAGACTGGCACTCTGTTAGTTGAGTGAACCCATCAGCCATCTCTTCGCTGAGCTCTGTTCTTCTTGCCACTTCCCGGACCGAAGACTTTAGGATAGGTGAAGTATCACCCCCTCTACAATCCCTTTGCTATATCCCCTATCCATTTTCACCTCTTTTCCTTCTCAATAGGCCTTGTGTGCATGAGTGCGTGAGTGCGTGGTACTACATTCATTTAATAAAATTAATTTATTTGGTACATTTGTCTGGCTTTTGTTTGGCCTGACCCTGTAAAGTTGGGTAAAAGATCCTGCTGGGTTACCCTGCCCCCTCATTTTGCTCTTGCCAGTGCTCTGCTAATTTCCGCAACCTTTATAACTTGGAGCGAATCAAGGTGTCCCCCACGGGACCCCCAGAAGTCAGAGTAACAATACAACCAACCCTAGCAACCGCCAATGCCTTGAACAGGACATGAAAGTCAACAGTCAGGCCTTGAATGTCCTGTGGAGTTGCTTGTTTTGTGCTCTTTGTTTCCCAGCTTCTGCCAGGAAGCAGCAGAGACCTTCTGTGAATCTCTCCCAGCTGCAGCTGACATTTCCAAACAAGTGTTCTCTTAAGCAGAAATAACTGTATAAGAAAGGCAAGCATCCGAACTGGAACTCAGGCCCTTTCCGCAGAATGTTATCATCCCACACCAGGGACAGGAGGACAGGTCCTGGGTAACACTTATGCACATTGTCTGGTCCTGCTGTTCTCCCATCCCCAGGAAGTACAAAATCATTGACAGGTTTTAGCCATCAATGACCTAAGATTGCGCAGCCTTCCTGTCACCCTCCCACACTGGAGGGTGTGGAGGCCCTGGAAGCACAATGGCTGCACTTTCTGCCCCAGCGCAGCCTGGGACAGTGCCCGGCTGCAGAAGGAAGAGGCGGCACCATTGTGCTTCCTCCATTCAGCGAGACAGCTGGTGCGGAGGGGAGCGCTCCTGTCGCACTCCCCTCCTGCGAGAGGCTCTATTGAGATCCCTGCAGGACACCACCAGGATCCGGTAAGCTGCAGAAAGGGCCAGAGTCACAGATTCAAAGGACAGTCTCCTTCTGTCCATCACACAATACAACTAGTCAGCACTGACTAAACACAGTCATCATCATGGGCAAACAAAGTCAATTCAGAGTGAGGGTAATCCTTTCTGACTAAGCCTCCATAATGGATTATGAATCAGAGAATCAGAGAACCATAGAGTTGGAAGAGACCTCAGGGGCCATCCAGTCCAACCCCCTGTCATGCAGGAACCCACATCAAAACACTCCCGACAGATGGCCATCCAGCCTCTGCTTAAAATGCCTATAACAGATGATGGATGATTAACGGACCATGAAGACACCTGAGCCCTATATAGATATTTTCCCAATGGCCAGGCTGGCAAGGGGATTCCAGGAGCTGCAGTAACCAACAATGGAATTTTCTCAAGTACTACACCACTATGTGTGCAGTGCAAACCAGGAGGAAAGACGTGAGTTCTTGGTGTCTGCTCCCTCTCAGTAATATCGTTTTTCCTCCCGGGATTTGGGAAAGCCCGAGGCTCACAGAAAGTGCGGGAGGAAGACCTCATTTGGACACATGTTCAGTGACTCGGAGAAGCCTGGAATAGAATTCATTTTTTAAATCCACAGATCTGACGTTTTCCGTGTCATTGGTATTCAGTTGCTCTAAATGATGCCATCCACTCTGAGAGACCACCCCTAGGGATGAGGCAGCTAGAGAGGTGCTTCTTTCTGCTGTTACGTAACAGACTCAAAATACGCACCAAAGAAAACCGAGCACTGAGCTCCCCTGCTCTTTCGAAATGGGAAAGATATAAATATCCACCCTCTGCCAGGAGCAAGATGTTGCTGCAATAAAAGATTAAGCACATATATAGCAGTCCTCGCTACTTCCTCTTCCTTTTATGGGCCTTGGCTTTGGGAGGCATTTCCCATTTTAATATTTCTCAGTGCTGCTGCTGGGGGATGTGGGTTGGGTGGGGAAGCTTCCCTCTTTTGGCACAGAGGAAAGACAAGAACGGGCACTCCATCCACCCTTGACCCGTCCATGCATTATTCTAATGTGCAGTTGGGCACATTTTGCGCAGTACAAAAATAAAATGTGCAATAGGAAATAGGCCTTTATGGAGATAATGGGCTTTGATCTGAAACAGGATTATTTTTTAAAAGAAATAAAACAAAAAGATGAGCAAGGGATAAAGAAACAGAGATGAAAACACTACTGTTTCATTTCAAAGAATCATAAAGTTGGAAGAGACCAAGGGCCAATGAGTCCAATCCACTGCCGTGCAGGAATACACCATCAAAGCCTTCACGACAGATGACCGTCCAACCTCTGTTTAGAAACCTCCAAAGAATATGACTCCACCACACCCCTGGGCAGCAGCATATTCCACTGTTGAACTGGTCTTACTGTCAGGAAGTTCTTCCTGATATTGAGGTGGAATCTTTTTTTTTTGTTAAGTTTGAAGTCATTGCTCCATGTCCTAGTCTCTGGAGCAGCAGAAAACAAGCCTGCTCCCTCCTCTACATGATATCCCTTCAAATATTTAAACATGGCTATCATGTCTCCTCTTAGAATCATAGAATCCTACAGTTGGAAGAGACCTCAGGGGCCACCCAGTCCAAACCCCTGCTATGCAGGAACACCCATCAAAGCACTCCCGACAGATGGCCATCCGTCCTCTGCTTAAAAACCTCCAAAGAAGGAGACTCCACCATGCTTCATAGAGGCAGCAGATTCTACTGCTGACCAGCTCTTACTATCAGGAAGTTCTTCCTGAGGTTTAGGTGGAATTTCTTTTCCTGTAGTTTGAATCCATTGCTCCTTGTCCTAGTCTCTGGAGCAGTGGAAGACAAGCCTGTTCCCTCTTCGATATGACATCCTCTCAAATATTTAAACATAACTATCATGTCTGCTCTTAACCTTCCCTTTTGCAGAATGAACTTATCCAGCTCCCTAAACCGCTCCTCATAGAGCTTCATGGCTTGCAGACCCTTCACCATTTTGGTCGCCCTCCTCTGGACACATTCCAGCTTGTCGATATCCTTCTTGAAATGAGGTGCCCAGAACTGGACACAGTATTCCAGATGAGATCTGACCAAAGCAGAACAGAGAGCTACTATTACTTTCCTTGATCTAGATATCATGCTGCTGCTATTGATGCAACCAAGAATCACATTGGCTTTCTTGGCTGCCGCATCACACTGTTGACATGGCAGCCAAGAAAGCCAGCACAATTCTTGATTGCATTCTTGGTTGTATCTCCAGGCTAAACATACCGAAGCTGCTCCTCACAGGGCTACAGGGTTTCCAGGTTTTCTACCATTTTGATCATCCTTTTCTGTATGAATCTCCACTCAGCCTTGGCTGACTTGAGAAAGCTTCAATGTCCTTTCCTGCTCTTACCCTAAAGGCAGATCTTGAAAGCTTAGGGGTTGGTACTTGGATGGGAGACCGCCAATGAATACCAGGTGCTATAGGCTATATTTCTGAGGAAGGAATTGGCAAAACCACCTCTTGAGTACTCCCTGCCTAAGAGAGGGCATCACAGTCCAGGAAGGACATTGAGAAGCTGGAATGTGTCCAGAGGAGGGTGATCAAAATGCTAGAAGACCTGGAAGCCATGCCCCAGGAGGAGTGTCTTAGGGAGCTGGGGATATTTAGCCTGGAAAAGAGGAGGTTCAGAGGTGACATGATAGCTATGTTTAAATAGGATGTCATATGGGAGGATGTCATATGGAAGATGGAGCAAGTTTGTTTTCTGATGCTCCAGAGACCAGGACACAGAGCAATGGCTTCAGACATCAGAAAAAGAGATTCCACCTAAACCAGTGGTTCTCAACCTGTGGGTCCCCAGATGTTTTTGGACCTCAGCTCCCAGAAGCCCTGAGCTTTGACCATAGTGGCTGGGGCTTCTGGGAGTTGAAGTCCACAAACATCTGGGGACCCACAGGTTGAGAACCACTGATTAGGAGAAACTTCCTGATGGTAAGAGCAGTTTGAAAGTGGAAAATGCTGCTGGGAGTGTGGTGGAGTCTCCTCCTTTAAACAGATGCTGGACAGGCATCTCTCAGGAATGCTTTGATTGCGTCTTTCTGCAGGGCAGAATAGAGTCGGACTTGACAGCTCTTGACAGCCCATGGGGTTTCCATAACTTGTGACTTGAAGGCACACACACACACACACACACACACATCTGGAACTAACAGCCAGAAAGCTCTTCTCCTATCTCTACAAACTACAAACCCCTGGATTCCATAGGATGCAGCCATGAAAGTTAGAGTGAATTAACAGCACTATAATTCTGGGGCCCAGGCTGAGTTTTACAGTCTATTATGATGTGAGGTGATAGGATAGGGTTTTTTTCAAATATCTGAATTACCTTCAGGAGGAAGATGGGCTGAGTTGCCACAAGATTCAAGGTGACTTGACAGCACATACACTTTTGCAATTTCGAATGCTGGACTATTCCAAAAGTAGCACAATGAATTTTGATCTGTAAAACACACTAATATCACATTATTTCAAATTTTCCGAAAAGTTCCATTTTTTACTAGAAAATAAAACCAAAAAACACAAAAACCAGCCTTTTTTCTCTCTTATAGGTTCAGAATTTCCAGAAATTTTACTTTTCTAGGCCTATCAAAATGAAAACATCCTCATTTGCCACTGGAAGGAGAGTAATGAAGGAGCCAGTGTAACTTTTCCAGGAAGTTTCAGAGCCTGGGAGCAGCGAACTAAGAAGGCCCTTTCCCTTGTCTCCACCAAATACTCCACTACAGATCATTTTAAAACTAGTTGAAACCAGGTTAAATATGGGAATCGGACAAAAGGATTAGACTGCGTGGGCTTTAATGAAAAGCCAGGTTTTAATTTGATGAAAATGAAGCCAATGAGAGTCAATCAAGAGATAATGGGGCCATAGCACAGCAAACATTTGCGGGAGGCCCACTAACATGCTACTTTATGGGTTGACTCTTCCGTACACCTAGTCCTTTACTCAGAAAGATGCCATCTCCCCTCCTTAAGCAGAGAAAATAGAGAGGTTTTAAGGACATATCAAGAGCTGTGAAGAAATAGGCGCAATTATATAGCTAGCACCACCATTGATGGATGTCTCACTTGGACCCCTGGTGGGTTAAATTATGGTTTTGCTCAAAATGTTTGAGTTCCAACTTCACTTCCTTCCTGTACATGATGCTCCTGGTGATATTATGCAGGTCGGGTGAGATAATCCTGATTCTACACCTCCCTGACCGGTGCACTGCCATTGCTTTACTTTATAGCAAAGGGGTCTCTGTCCTTCACCCATGAGGTTGCAACCTAGACAATTCTCTGCAGGATAATAGGGATGGGCAGAATAAGCTCCAATATTTTTGCAGATGAAAACCAGGACATGTATAGATAGCTAAGCAACATCAGTACATGGCCATGGTAGCAAAAGTTCATAATGAGGAAGAACAGACAAGCTAGGAGAATCATAGAAATCATAGAATCATAGAGTTAGAAGAGACCCAAGGGGCCATCCAGTCCAACCCCCTGCTATGTAGGAAGCCACACTCAAAGCACCCCTAGCAAATGGCCATCCAGCCTCTGCTTAAAAACCTTCAAAGAAGAAGACTCCACCACACTCCAGTAAGGCAGCAGCATCTTCCACTGCAGGACAGCTCTGACCATCAGAAAGTTCTTCCTGAGGTTCAGATGGAGTCTCTTTTTCCTGCAGCTTGACTCCATTGCTCCTTGTCCTAGTCTCTGGAGCAGTGGAAAACAAGCCTGCTCCCTGCTCGACATGACATCCCTTCAAATATTTAAACATAGCTATCACGTCCCTTCTTAACTGTCTCTTCTGCAGACTAAACATACCCAGCTCCCTAAGCCTCTCCTCATAGGGCTTCATGGTCTCCAGAGCCTTGCAGCAGTTTGCTTTGTCCTGAACAGACTGGGAACTTTTTTCTCTCTCCTTGCTGAGCTGTTGTTCTTGTGCACCTTCAGGTCACTTCTGACTTAGGGCAACCCTATCATGGGTTTTCTTGGCAAGATTTCTTCCAAGGGGGTTTGCCATTGCCTTCCTCTGAGGCTTAGACAAGGTGACTCAACAGATGAGCCTAGTCTCCCAGTGTCCTAGTCCACTACACCATGCTCAGCAGATGGGTTGCCTATAATACTTGCTGGTAGTCATCAGCCACCAAAGGCTTCAGGTCACATTTGACTTATGGAACTCCTATCATGGGTGGGGTTTTTTTGGCAAGATTTGTTCAGAGGGGTCGCCTTCCTCTGAGGCTGAAGAGAGTGTAACTTGTCCAGTTTTCCCCAGTGGGCTTCCATGGCTGAGAGGAGATTTGAACTCTGGTCTTCTAGAGTATTAGACCAACAATCAAGCTGCTATGCCCACAGTGGGCTCTTCCTTCTGAGTTAACTGATTGAAAACTAGTTTTGCCCTTTGAACTCAGTTTGCAGCAACCGGAATAAGGTGAGTCCAAAGAGGGAAAGTAGAAGGCAGAGAGAGCAAGTGGGGCATTTGAAAAGCAGCTGAAAAGGTGGGACGATAGATGATGAATCAGGACTGCCCCTGCCAGATAAGGACAGCTTAAGGGATTGGAAAATCAACCTTCACCATCAGCCGCAACTTCCCGGATTGGCTGGCAGCCACTTTCTGACAACGATATCCTGTGTCTCAGAGTGCAAACCTACTAGTCCAACGCTTTCTCTTGTTTAGTGCTGGCCAAAATGGCCTCTGCCTCATTTTCAGGGTAGGCAAGCTTGATGGGTCAGGGGGCCATTTTTCAGCCCCACCATCATCTAGAACAGTGGTTCTCAACCTGTGGGTCCCCAGATGTTTTTGGACTTCAGCTCCCAGAAGCCCTGAGCATTGACCACAGTGGCTGGGGCTTCTGGGAGCTGAAGTCCACAAACATCTGGGGACCCACAGGTTGAGAACCACTGATCTAGAAGCTGCACAGATTTCCAAAAAGCAAACAAAAAGCAGGGCAAAAACAGAAATTCACATTAGCTGTGCAAACCATTTTTTAAAAAAACATTAAATCATTTAGGGGGCCCTACAACCTCTTACAAGACAGGTCACCACTTCTAAAGACTGACAGGACAGGCAATTTGCCCTTTTTTCCAATAGAAAAGCGACAGTCTGGGGGCCACAAAATTGGCTTTGAGGGCCACGGGTGGCTTCAGAGCTACACTTTGCCCAACCACAGTCTTGTCTCCTCTGAACACATTAAGAAAATTACTTGCCGATATCAATTGCACTTCCGTTTTCTCTCATCTCCCTATCCCACTGCTTCCAGCATGTGTGTTACTATCTATCAGCTGAGACCATGCTCCATGCATTAACTGAAATAGTTTGGGCTAAGCTGCCAAAGCTAGCTAAACAAAAAAAGACTAAAAGGTGGTATAATAACCAGCTTTCAGTATCTGAAGGGATTTCATGCAGAAGATGGAGCAAGCTTGTTTTCTGTTGCTCCAGAGACTAGAACACAGACCAGTGGATTTGAAACTGGAAGAGAAAAGATTCCATCTATAGATTGCCTCTTCTTTTTTTGTCCAGAAGATGGTGAAAAGTCTGGAAAGCAAACCCTATCTGGAACAGTTTAGGGAGTTCAGTATGTTTAGCCTGGAGAAGAGAGAACTGAGAGGTGACATGTTAATCATCTTTAAATATCTGAAGGCCTGTCATGCAGAAGATGAAGCCAGCTTGTTTTCTGCTGCTCCAGAAAATAGAATACAAACTCCAGTGGATTCAAATGACAAGAACAGAGAATCCACCTAAGCTTTAAGAAGAACATCTTTGCTGGAAGAGGGACAGACTGCCTTGGAGACTTTCCTTTTCAGAGGCTAGATGTTTAAATATCGTTTAAATATTTGAAGAGATGTCATGTTGAGGAGGGAGCAGGCTTGTTCTCTGCCGCTCCAGAGCCTAGGACAAGGAGCAATGGATTCAAGCTGCAGGAAAGGAGATTCCACTTGAACTTCAAGAAGAACTTCCTGACAATCAGAGCTGTTCGGCAGTGGAATCTGCTGCCTCCATGAAGTGTGGTGGAGTCTCCTCCTTCTTTGGAGGTTTTTAAGCAGAGGCTGGATGGCCACCCGTTGGGAATGCTTTGATGGGTGTTCCTGCATAGCAGGGGGTTGGACTGGATGGCCTCTGGGGTCTCTTCCGACTCTATGATTCTATGAGCATCTCTCAGGAATGCTTTAGCTGTGTATTCCTTCATGGCAGTGGCTGGACCAGATGGCCCTTGGGATACCTTTCAGTTTCTTCATTTTTTAACATTAAGCAATGGGAGGCAACTACAATCTATTTAAAAGGTTAACTGCTACTCTTGGATACTTCCAGGCGAGGCACCCCACTCTTCAGGAGGCCAGGAAAATGCAAGTTCAGGGTACCTGGAAGAGCCAAGTGCTCAGAAAAAAAAGAGTCAGGTGTGTTCATCCTGCCTGGCTCTCTTATAGCCCTTTCTTGCCTCTTCTGATTTTGCCACATTCTGGCCCTTTCTGCACCTTACCTTCTTCCGGTGCTGGGGTGCGGGGATCGTGGAGCAGCCTCTGGTAAGAGGCTCTCACGTCCGGGGTCCTTCGGCTCCACATGAGCTGCCTGCTTGCGTGAGAGCCCCGCCTCTTCCTTCTGCAGTGCAGCCTGGGACCTTCCCAGGCTGCACTGAGACAGGAAGCGCGACCGGCACAGCTTCGGAGGCTCTGCACGCCAGGTAAGTGCATGCGGGGCCCGAGAGCAATACGCAGTTGTGCACCATTTTTGGCTTCTAGCTGAAAATGAAAAGGTGCATGATCGGCGCTTGCTGGCTCCGGAGCATCGCGCGATTGTGAGTGCGTCGTGCAGATCGCTCCTCACAATCGTGCGACGCTCCAGGCACCCTTTCGCATGGAAAATGCTGTGTGGAAAGGGCCTCTGCTTTGTAGGCTTCCTTCTGCCTCCCTTCTTTTTTTGACTCACTCTGGCGACCTTTGGTCCACCAGCTCTGACTCCATCCATCCCTTTCCAGTTAGTCAACTTTCTTCCTGAGGTGTGTTGCCCGAAATGGCATTTGTTTTATTCATTATGTTTCCATTCATATTCATTCTTTCTGTTATTCACACCTGAATGGAAAATCCCACCACTAAGGTAGACATTATGACGTTTTGATGGGCTGAAGAAGAAAGCTATTTTCCCACAATGCTCTTGGTTGCAGTGGTCTCCCTTTTAGTTTTTTCTGCAAGTCAGACTTGACAGAAGCACTTAGCCAGAATGAAGATTATTGGAAGGTTTATTATCAGTCCTGTTGCTGAGTCTATGAACGGGTGCAGGTTGCAAGATTCAAATGAACACAGAAATAAAAGCTCAGAAATAGAACTTAATCATGAAGATGCAGATCCAATTTAATTTTTAGTCTTTTGTGCATTATGGAATTAGTCCACAACTAGTCTGCTTGGAATTTGTCTGGAATCCAGCAAAGCATTCCAGTTTATTTTCAGGAAGAACAAAAGAAGGGAGGGAGGGAGGAAGGAAGGAAGGACAGCTTTGTCAACGGCAGGCTGAGGACACAACAAATGATATGTTTGAAATGCGTGAATCCCATTCAAATAAATCCCTGCTCAGACTGAAGGTTTCATGGAATTTTTTCTAGATCACATTCTCTTAATGCAGGGGTAGGTGACCATACATCTTGCAGGAAATTCAAGAGGAAGCTTCTAGTTCAAGGCACAGTAGCTTTGAGAATCCCCAGTCATGCCTTGTCAGTCTTCATTGGAGATGTTGATGCTGCAATCGCATTTCAAGTGACTGGTCACAAAGAGACCTTTTAAAAGGTGAGTGGGTTGCGCAAATGTACACACAGCCACAGAGTACAATGGAAGTAACTTGGGATATATGCACACTGTGCTCTTATAGCACTTTGATACCAGTCTAACTTCTATGGCTCTTTATACAGAATCCTCAGAGATGTAGTTTGATGGGGTACTTAGAATGATCTCCGAGAGAGGTTTGGTGCTGTAATTCAGGGAATTTGCTAACGCTCTCTATTAGAGAAACTACCCACCAAACTACAAATCACAAAATTTCATAATATGGGTCCATGGCAGGGAAAGTGATATCAAAGTGTTATGACTGAACAGTATGGATGCAGACTTGGTTTTGATTCTCTGCAAAAAAGAGCATAGTGTGGCAATTCCAGATTAAACAATGCTATATGGAAGCAATCTGGATATCTTTGACCAAATACTCCTGAGCCTGACCCACCCTGCAGGACTGTCATGAAACAAGGTAGAAGTTGTGATGTGCTTTTGCAGTTTAAGCAGTGTTATAGAAATAATGTATTAGCGTTTTAATGGAAAATACGGAGCTCTCAAATTGTACTTAAAGAAGGCTTGACCCACTCACCCTTTGGTGAGGACCTCCTTAGTTTCTGCTTTAGAAAACTACAAAGCAAGAAAAGCTGATGGATTCCATGCCAGTAGGGCATGATGTTAGTCCAGACTTCAAAGGAGCCATCCAAGATGCCAAATCCTATCCCTAAAATGGATCAGCACCATAGATAAACCGTTTGACATACCGTTTAAAAACAGGAGGAGATTCACAACTCCACTGACATGGAAACAACTAGCCAGCTCTGCTACAAAAGGGAAGCATGATCCAACTCCAACATGGAAGAGGGAAGTTTGGAGGGGGACGCATGGATTCCATCTTGGCCCCCCTGTGTTTTCTTTCATCATCCGAACATTCATATTCCTTCCCACCTCCAAATGGCCAAGGTAATGATAATAACCAGCAACAGAAGCTATGAGAATAACTTAGTCAGTGTTCCTAAGTAACTGACGGCCTTATTTTAATTATGAAATGCAAAATAACTAACCCACAGCATAGTTGGGGAGGGTAATGAATTGCTAAGTACTCAGCGTGGTTTGCCTTCTGGATGACACAGATGAGGCCAGCTAAGCAACGTTGCCAGGAAAGTAAGAACTGCCTAGCTTCTGCAATACACCCATGTTCGCCACTTGGGCCATTTCCACACGAGATTGTTATAGCGCTTTGATTCCACTTTCAATATCCTATGGAATCCTGGGGTTTGCAGTTTCGGGAGGGGCCACGCGGCCCCTCTCGAAACGGCAAACCCCAGGATTCCATAGGATGTTGAAAGTGGAATCAAAGCGCTATAACATTTCATGCGGAAATGGCCTTGAACTGAACACTGAAGCCACTGACCATTTCCCAACTAAACCACCATTAACTTCTATTGAACAAGATTACAGAGAGCGCATGACTCCCTTGTTACAGTAGCTTCACTGAACTCCAAGGGAATATAACACTCAGGTCTGTTCTGATCTGGACATTTCCAGGCCTCCCCAAGGGCTATCTAGTCCAACCCTCTCCCATGAAGGAATACACAGTCATTTCTGACTTACAGAGTTCCTATCATGGGGTTTTCTTGGCAAGATTTGTTCAGAGGGCATTTGCCCCTCCAAACAAATCAAAAGAAGTATAGTCTCTAGGTCAAGAGAAGTGATGGGTGTTAGACTGCAGCTCCCACAGCCAATGGTGAGAAATGCCGTGATTTATAGTTCAACAGCATCTCAATCCTCATCCCTGTTCTGTGGATTCTACTAAGACTCAATAGTACCATTCTGTTCTATTCTGCTTTAGTCAGACTCCACCTGGAACACTGCGTCCAATTCTGGGCACCACAATTCAGGAAGAATATTGACCAACTGGAATGTGTCCAGAGGATGGAAACCATGAATTCCTATGAAGAGTGGCTTAGGGAGCTGGGGATGTTTAGCCTGGAGAAGAAAAGGTTAAGAGGGGACATGATAGCTATTTTTAAATAGTTGAAGGGATGTCATATGGAGGATGGAGCAAGCCCGTTTTCTACTGCTCCAGAGACTAGGATACAGAGCAATGGATTCAGACTTCAGGAAAAGGGATTCCATCTAAACATTAGGAAGAACTTCCTGATGGTAAAAGCAGTTCAATAGTGGAATATGCTGCTGCCTGGGAGTGTGGTGGAGTCTCTGTCTTTGAAGGCTTTTAAACAGAGGCTGGATGGCCATCTGTCGGGAATGCTTTGAAGGTGTATTCCTACATGGCAGAAGGGGGTTGGACGTGATGACCCTTGCGGTCTCTTCCAACTCTAGGCTTGTATGACTTACTGAAGTCAAGGTATCCATGGCTGAGTGAGAATTCAAACCCTGGTCTCCGGCATCTTCATCCAGGGTTCAAATCACTGCACTATGTTGACTGTCTTGGAAACAGTGCTTGCTCCTTATTGTCACAAGACTTTTGTTGCTAAGTTGCTGCCACTGCATATTTCTTTAAGAATCCTACATAAAATTGGTTTAAAATTAAAATCTCACATGAAATTGTTTGGGGTGGAATCCTGGGCCTTCAAGTCAGAGCCCATCTGACACTTTGGCCATTTCCGCCCTGCACTTTTTTAGTGCTCTTATTTCACTTTCAACCTCCTATGGAATCCTGGGGTTTGCAGTCTAGGGAGCGGCATTTAGAATTCTCAGCCAGGGAGCTCTTTGGCCTCAGGAAACTACAAACCCCAGAATTCCACAGGAGGTTGAAAGGGGAACAATAGCACTAAAACAGTGTAGGGCAGAATTGTCTTTGTTATTAAACTGCTGAGATCAATTTACTGTCAGACTTCATTCACGAACCTTAAAGAGTTTTATTTTGCTTTGCTTTTTAAATCTCCTTCAGGACCCCCTTCTCAGCCATCTCAGAAATCATTAGAAGCCTTGGATCTGTAATGATAGAACAATGTATTTTTTTTCCTTCTTAATTTTTTCTTTCTTTCATAGAATCATAGAATCATAGAAATGTAGAGTTGGAAGAGACCACAAGGGCCATCCAGTCCAACCCCCTGCCATGCAGGAAAACCCTCAAAGCACTCCCGACAAGTGGCCATCCAGCCTCCGCTTAAAAACCTCCAAAGAAGGAGACTCCACCACACTCCGTGGCAGCACATTCCACTGCCGGACAGCCCTGACCATCAGGAAATTCCTCCTGAGGTTCAGGTGGAATCTCCCCTCCTGCAGCTTGCATCCATTGCTCCTTGTCCTGGTCTCAAGAGCAGGAGAAAACAAGCCCACTCCCTCCTCGACATGACATCCCTTCAAATATTTAAACATGGCTATCATGTCCCCTCTCAACCTTCTCTTCTGCAGACTAAACATACCCAGCTCTCTAAGTCTGTCCTCATAGGGCATGGCTTCCAGGCCCCTCACCATTTTGGTTGCCCTCCTCTGGACCTGCTCCAGCTTATCCATATCCTTCTTGAATTGGGGTGCCCAGAACTGGACACAGTATTCAAGATGAGGTCTAACCAATGCAGAATAGAGTGGTACCAATACCTCCCTCGATCTAGACACCATTACAGCTGGGTGGAGGAGGCAGAGCCCATTTGTGTTTCAGTAAATTAGTGGATTAGTTTAGTGCTTCAGTACGGCGTTTCAGTTTTAGTTTAATTTTAAGCTTTTCTTCCCTTTCTTTTCTACTTCTTCTGAGTGCACATTACTTCGATTGTGAATTAGATTTTGTACAAATTAATACTTAATGTTAAAAAAAGGGAAAGGAAGCGATTAGAAGCCTTCCCAGGCCAAGGAGTTACACAAGCAGCCTTCCCAATCTGAGCCGCTTTCCCTTTCCCTATCGCCAGGCGTCGGCCCTCCTCCAGGCTGTGAATCATTTGCACTGTGGCAGGAATGAGTGACTGTGCGGCTCTGCTTGGGGGTCTTCCATCAGAGAGGTGGGCAGGCAGCCAGCTTGCCTCTGTTGCTGTGGCTCACGGAGGCAGAGGACCCGTGGGATGGGATGGCAGGGAAAGTCAGGGCATCCAGATCCCACCACCTGCACTACGGACCAGAGTCAGGAAAGGCATGGCGCTGCAGAAAAGGGGGAAGGTGTGTAGCTCTGAGCAAGTATCATACACAGAACCAGAGCATTTTAGGACTATAACACACGAGTCAAGTACAGTCCTCCCTCCACATTTGCTAGCGTTAGGGGCACAAGACCCCCATGAAAGTGGAAAACCCGTGAACAACTCTAAGCCCTCCCAAACCATATTTAACACACATTAAAAAAAAGTGTGACCACCATATTCACCCCACCATGGATTCTTTTGAGGCGTGAGGGTTCCTTCACGAGGCAGAAGTGGGGGTGGGGTGGGGTGTACAGCCACCTCCACTGCTGCCCCACACTATTTTTAAGAGGGACTTATCAGCCTCACTCATGTTTTCTCACCAGGCTTGTTAAAAATGGCACAGGGAGGCAGCAGAGATGACAGCAAGTAATCCGTGAATAATCAAATCTGCAAAAGTGGAACCCACAAATGTGGAGGTTTGGCTGTACTATAAATCGCAACTGTTGGTGTTGTGTGCCTTCATAGAATCACAGAATCATGGAAGCATAGAGTTGGAAGAGACCCCAGGGGCATCCAGTCCAACCCCCTGCCACGCAGGAACCCACATCAAAGCACTCCCAGCAGATGGCCATCAAGCCTCCCCTTAAAAACCTCCAAAGGAGGAGATTCCCACCACACTCCATTGAGGCAGCAGCAGATTCCACTGCCAGACAGCTCTGACTGTCAAGAAGTTCTTCCTGAGGTTCAGGTGGAATCTCCTTTCCTGCAGCTTGAATCCATTGCTCCTTGTCCTAGTCTCTGGAGCAGCAGAAAACAAGCCCGCTCCTTCCTCAACATGACATCTCTTAAATACTTAAACATGGCTATCATGTCTCCTCTTAACCTTCACTTCTGCAGACTAAACATACCCAGCTCCCTAAGCCTTTGCTCCTCATAGGGCTTCATGGCTTCCAGACCCTTCACCATTTTGGTTGCCCTCTTCTAGACACACTCCAGCTTGTCAATATCCTTCTTGAATTGAGGTGCCCAGAAGTGGACACAGTATTCCAAATGAGGCCTAACCAATGAAGAATAGAGTGGTACCATTACCTCCCTCGATCTAGACACCATACTCCTACTGATGCAACCAAGAATCGCATTGGCTTTCTTGGCCGTCGCATCACACTGTTGACTCATATTCAGCTTGTGGTCATTTCTGACTTATGGCAACCCTAAGGTGAACTTCTCCTGGGGTTTCCTGGGGCTGAGAGTGTGTGACACACCCAAGGTCATCCAGCAGGTTTTCATGGCTAAGGGGGGGAGTCAAACTCTGGTCTCCAGGGTCCATAGCTCAGTGCTCAAACCACGACAGCTCTTAAATCACAATTACAGCAGGATAATAGCGTCTTTGGCTGGGACTTCACTTTCTCTTCTGTTCTTCTCCCAGTGGCAGAAACTGTTTGAAAAGTGTTCATTAACACAAAGATTCTGTTAATGACCTGCTTTGCAAAAGAAGTGCTTTTTAAACAGGCTCCCACTGGGAGAATAACAAAAGAACACAGTAATAGGATAAGTCCCAGCAAAGACACTATTATTGAGGCATGCCTTCAAGTCATTTCCAACTTATGGTGAACCTATGGTGAACCTATCACGGGGGGGGGGGGAGTTTGTGGCTGAGAGTGTGTGATGAGCCCAAGGTCACGCAGTGGGTTTCCCTGGCCAAGCAGGGAATCACACCCTGGGCTCCAGAGTTGTAGTCTAATGTTGAAACCACTATACTATGCTAGCTCTCAAAGATGCTATTATCCTGCTGTAATTGTGACTTCGGCCATTTCCGCACTAGGCTGTTATAACGCTAATATTCCACTTGCAACATCCTATGGAATCCTGGGGTTTGCCGTTTCGAGAGGGGCCAGGTGGCCCCTCCCGAATCTGCAAACCCCAGATTCCATAGGATGTGCAAGTGGAATAATAGTGCTATAACATCTAGTGCGGAAATGGCCTTCCTTGCCTCGCGTGATATAGCCCTTAGAGCTCGGAGGGACTGCAAGAGTCATCTTAGTTGTTTTTAATACGCATTTTAACTTTGGCCATTTCCACACTAGACTGTTATAGTGCTATTATCCCACTTTCAACATCCTATGGAATCCTGGGATTTGCAGTTTAGGGAGGGGCTTTTGAGGTGATATCTTTTCTGAATTGAGGTACCCGGAACTGGACAGAATATTCCAAATGAGATCTGACCAAAGCAGAATAAAGAGGTACTATTACTTTCCTCGATCTGGACACCAGACTCCTATCGATACAACCAAGAATCGTCTTGGGTTTCTAGGCTGCCACATCACACTGCTGACTCATGTTCAGCTTGTGGTCCACCAAGACTCCTAGATCCCTTTCACAAATATCTCTTCACATATTTAAAGATAACTTTGTGTTACCGTTCAGTTTTCTCTTTTCAAAGCAAAACATATCCAGGTCCCTAAGTTGTTCCATACAGGGCTTGCTTTCCAGACTTTTGATTGTCCTCCTCTGAACTCATTCCAGCTTGTCAACATGCTTCTTGAACTGTGGTGCCCAGAATATGAGGCCCCTTCAGCCACACACCCACCTGCGGAGGTGGAGAAGACGTACGGGAGGTCCATCAATCTGCTGCTCACAATGGCTGCTAGGCATGAGTGCTCCCAAGAACAGCTTAGGCGGCAGTGGGTGGCTTCCGCGTCCGCCGGGAGATGACTCTGGCAGGGTGCGTGGGTGAATTAATCTGAACTAATCTGGAGCTCGCCAAAGTGCTGAATTCAATTCCCCAAATAGGTTCAGCAGTTGGGCAGCTCTGTCAAAATCTGGAATAAAAATCAGGACCCTACTGACATGGGGAAGTGAGCAGCTGTTACTGGATGGCTTGTCTTGCCCAGCCTTCTCTCTTTAGTGCTTTTCAGCCATTGGGTGTGTGTGTGTGTGTGTGTGTGTGTGTGTGTGTGTGTGTGTCTCAAAGACTTTCCTTTTCAGAGAGGATTTTGGATGATGAAATAGGCCACTGCACATTTTAATGTTTGTTCTGTTTCTGGCTTTTGAGGTTGCTGTTCTTCATATAACTGTTGTTTTTGTATCTTTGGCCATTTCCACACGAGACTGTTACAGCGCAGAGGATTCCACTTCCAACCTCCCATGGAATCCTGAGATTTGCAGTTTCAGGAGGGGCTGGCCGGCCCCTCCCAAAACTGCAAATCCCAGTTCCATGGGAGGTTGAAAGTGGAATCATCGTGCTACAACAGTCTCGTGCGGAAATGGCCTTTGTACAGTTCTTTTAGAACTAGACAGCCTTTTTTAAAAAAACTGACACACAACGCTATGGTAAGATCAGCTTACTTGTTAGTTAATTAATGCAGTGTATGAGTCAGTGTGGTGTTGTGGCTTGAGCAACAGACTATGACTCTGGAGCCCGGGGTTCAGATCCCCGCTTAGCCGTGGAAACCCATTGGGTGACCTTGGGCAAGTCACATTCTCTCAGCCTCAGAGGAAGGCAAAGGTAAACCTGCCTTTGAACAAATTTTGCCAAGAAAATTGTACAATAGGGTCACCTTAGGGCCCCTATAAGTCGGAAATGACTTGAAGGTCACAACAACAACCAAAAACAACAACTACAACATGACCCATGACAGCCAGTGTGAAAGAGGCCATTTCCGCACTAGACTGTTATAGCGCTATTATTCCACTTTCAATATCCTATGGAATCCTGGGGTTTGCAGTTTCGGGAGGGGCCTTTAAGGCCCCTCCCTAAACTGCAAACCCCCGGTCCATAGGATGCTGAAAGTGGAATAATGGCACTGTAACAGTGCAGTGCAAGAATGGCAATAGTGTCTGAGTGCTAGACTGGGACTCCAGAGAACAGAGTTCAAATCCCTGCTCAGTCAAAGGAGCCAACTGGGGTGGTCTTTGGCATGTCACACACGCTTTGCCTTCCAGGTGGTCAATGGCAAATCTCCTCTGAACAAATTTTAACAAGAAAATCCCATGATAGGTTTGGCTTAGAATCTCCTTAGGGTTCCCCTTGGGTCACTCTGTATCAAAAATCATTGAAAAGCATACAACAGCAAGGTGGTCTACATCAGAGAGAGCGCCACATTCCTTTAGTTGATGGCCACCAACATCCTCTCAGGGTAGATGGTAGAAATGGGTCCTTACACAACAAATTCTAGCCAGATCCTCCCAGGGTCATCATTGTAAGGATAACAGTTTCTCTGAGATGCGATACACCTCCCTCCCTAGAAGAGGCAACTGGAAGATGTAACCTCCAGAGTTACACAGGGCAAAATTAAACAAAAGAAACTGAACTGCACAGGTTGACTCATCTCCCTGATCAATCTAAGGGTAGTAGAAAAAAAAATTGTTAACCCAACACAAGAAAGTTGTGTTGCTTTATAAAGCCCTAAATGACTTGGGTCCCAGATCACTGAAAGAGCACCTCCTCCTATATGAGCCTTCCAGAAATCTGAGATCTACAGAGAAGGCCCTGTTGCATGTCCCAAGACTTCATGAAGCTAGGTTGGTGGGTATCTGTAACAGACCTTTCTCTGTAGCAACACCCTGACTATAGAACTGTCATGCCCTGCTTCCAGAACATGGACTCTGACCCAGAATCTGAAACAGGGGGCATGCCAGAAGCTGAAACAGGGGGCATGCCAGGACCTGCAGTACAGGAAGAGGTTACAATGCCACAAACAGAACACGGGTCAGTGCCAGCTCCAGCAGAGAGTCCTGCCCCTTCAGACACAGAAGAGCACTCACCTGTACCTACCTTTGCAGAGTGCAGACAGCAAAGAGAAAGCTGGTTTCGCTCTCTCAGAATGTATAACCAGCAACAGTTAATCATGCAACAGCTGCACTAGCTTCAGACCTATATAGATGCCGCCCTTCCCCTCCAGGACCTGTCAGAGCTTATCTGTCCTCTGTTACCCTGTTTACTGGGGGTCCCGCAAGGGACACCAAAATGTGCTCAACTATAGGTGGGGAAAATTAGCTCTGAGCACTGCTTTAGCGTTACGAGAGGCAGGGTAACTTAGCAGGATCTTGAACCCTATGTCTACGGGGTCAGGCCAGTCAAGAAGCAAACCGTTTTGAAAGAATAAATGATCTTTATTAAATACAGGCACACAATGTAAGCAACACATGCACACAGATAACTAAGGAAAATAAAGGTGTGAGTAAGATAGTGGGATTTTCAGAGGGATAGTTGATTTGGGTGACACGAAACCTGTTCCTGAAGCCCGGAAGAAGATAGAGAGCAATGCTGGGGTTCGGTGTGGCTCAGCACGTGGGACTGAGGGGACAGCTTGCCAAACAAAGCGGCAGCAAGGCGGTCTGGAAGTCCAGAGCGATCTGAGGAAGGTCTCGGAATCAGGGGTTTTTATAGGGAGAAGTGTGACCGCAGGCTATGCCTTACTCGGGGACAACAATGAGTTTTGGGTGTGAGACAATGTCTCCGAAAGGTCACAATTTAGCATTATGGAATCAAAGCCGAATTAACAGTGGTGTGGCCAGTATGCAAATGCGCAACGCTTGACAGTGGATGGTTCAGCCTTTGTCAAGTTGCCTGCTCGGGGTAGGGAGCCTTTTGTAGGTAGTGCACATACATAATGTGGCGTTTGCCGGGAGGTCCCTGAAGCGGCAATCTGGCTGTCTGACTTGCCTGTATTGTTTGAGAATATTTCAGCAGTTAAGTGCCAAGCCTAGTTTCGTGCTTGTCCGGGGGCCTCACAAACACGTGGAGAAGGGTAGTATGGTAAGGCCGAATTATGGGATCAAAGTGATATTGGGTGCTATCTCCAAATAGGCCTAAACTGCAGTAACACCTATCTCAGCCCTGGGGGCACAACTGATAATTCAAACAAAACAAACTGAATAGCTCCCAACTTGTTACTTACTTCTAGACAGTAAGCACGGGTCATAAATAAAGTACAACAGGGTTCCAAGGCAAGAGAGTTTCCAAGGTCAGTTGGAGTATTCAGCAAGGTATGTGGCAGGCAGAAGGTTAGATAAGCTCTGACAACTCCTGGAGGGGAAGAGTGTCAGCTATATAGATCTGAAACCTAGTGCAGCTGTTGCATGATTAACTGTTGCCGGTTATAAATTCTGAGAGAGCGAAGCCAGCACTCTCTTTGCTGTCTGTGCTCTGCAAAGGTGGGTACAGGTAAGTGCTCTTCTATGTCTGAAGAGGCAGGACTCTCTGCTGGAGCTGGCACCGACTCTTGTTCTGTCTGTGGCAGTATAACCTCTTCCTGTACAGCAGGTCCCATCATGCCCCCTGTTTCAGCCCCTGGCCTGTCCCCTGTTTCAGATTCTGGATCAGAGTCCACGTTCTGGAAGCAGGGCACGGCACCAACTCCTTATTCAAGGAAGGTAGGCTGGCACCATCTCTGTTAAACTTCCAACAGGCAGCCAAAACAGTGCTGTGTGCCGTTCAGTGTTTGAAAGTCCTATTTTAACTTTTTCAAAACTGGTTTATGGGATTGCTTTTAGACTGCTTTTAGTTTTTAAAGAGCATTGTAATATGCTTTAAAATGTTTTGATCTTTATATTGTTCTAAAAAGTTTTTATTTGTTCATCATCTCAGGAGACCTTGTGGGCTAGAAGGCAATACAGAAATACTTTAAATAAATAACAGGTAGGTTTACTCCCCCAGCCGGTTCCCAACTACTTCTGCAACCTTCAACTGCCAGACTAAAGCATTAGCTATGCAGCAGGCCTATTGAACACAAAATTAACCTTCTGATGCTGCTGGTGGGGTGGCCCAACTGGATCCAGGATGAGGATCGTCTAACTCAGTGGTTCTCAACCTGTGGGTCCTCAGATGTTTGTGGACTTCAGCTCCCAGAAGCCCCAGCCACTATGGTCAATGCTCAGGGCTTCTGGGAGCTGAAGTCCAAAACATCTGGGGACCCACAGGTTGAGAACCACTGGTCTAACTTAAATCTCTAAGAGATGATAGAACAGGACAGGGTCCCTTAAAGCTCCATCAGATGGGGCAGAGGCACCAGTTTTCCATAGCCTTCCAAACTTCAACTTTCAGTGACAGCTATGCCTTCCCAACGTGGCTAGGTACAGGTGCCCTTGTCTTACTTGTTGGAGCTTTGCAGTACTTTGGCCTGCTTCTGGGAGCAAAGTTCTTGGAACCCAGTGTCATACACTCCAGTCAGCAAGTGTCCCAGGAAGTAGGTAGATAGAATGCAAGAGCTGTTGGGTAACTGAGCCAGTTGAGGTCTGTGGAGCGAAGGCAGGCCTGTTTTTCCTTCTCTCAGACTGGGGATGGCAGCTCCCATCCAAGCCTGCTATAGCGCCCTGCCGCCTCTTTATACATCACTTGCTTTCCCCTTTTGAAATCCACTGCCTTAATGAGTAAGGAGTAAAGCCTCTCTGGTGTTGTTCAGAAACATTTAATAATCTGTGGTAGCATGTTTCTTTAAAATTAATGTTACCCTGTTTACTGGGGGTCCCATGAGGGACACAGAAATGTGCTCGACTATAGGTGGGGAAAATTAGCTCTGAGCACTGCCTTAGCGTTACGAGAGGCAGGGTAACTTAGCAGGATCTTGAACCCTATGTCTACGGGGTCAGGCCAGTCAAGAAGCAAACTGTTTTGAAAGAATAAATGAGATCTTTATTAAAATACAGCCAAACAGTGTATGCAACTCACTCACTCAGATAACTATAGAAAATAAAGGTGGGAGTGGGATAAAGGGATTTTTCAGAGGGATAGTTGATTTGGTTGATATGAAACCTGTCCTGAAGTTCAGAAGAATAAAGAGCGATGCTGGGGTTCGATGTGGCTCAGCACGTGGAGCTGAGGGGAGGCTCGCCAGGCAACGAGGCAGCGAGGCGGTCTGGAACTCGGGAGCGATCCGAGGAGGGTCTCGGAATCAAGGGTTTTTATAGGGAGAGATGTGACTGCAGGCTATGCCGTACTTGGTGAGAACAATGGATTTTGGGTGCGAGACAAAGCCTCGGAAAGGTCAAAATTTAACATGATTGAGTTAGGTCCGAATTGACAAAAGAGCAGCCAGTATGCAAATGCGCGATGCTGGACAGGTGATGGTTCAGCTAGTCAAGTTCTTTGTAGGTGGCGCACATACATAATAGGGTGTTTGCCGGGAGGTCTCCTGAAGCAGCGATCTGGCTATTTCTGGCTTGCCTGTATTGTTTAAGAATATTGCAGCAATCAGCCACCAAGCCTAGTTTCGTGCTTGTCCGGGGGCCTCACAAACATGTGGAGAGGGGTGGTGGAAGAAAACCGAATTATTGATATCAAAAGGATATCTTTATGCTATCGCCAAAGCGGTCTAGAAGCTGCAGTAACATTAAAACTGATGAAAAAGTACTTTGCTAAGTCAGGAATTATAAAAATAGACTATTATTAAAATAGCAAACAGGGAAAAAGTATTGGGTGTTACAAGTGTGTGCAGACAAAACAGAACTTCCAAAAGTATTTAACCAGTTTCTTCATCTTAACACAGTATTCAGGTTCAGAGCTTCCCTATACACCCAGGCCTCTGGCTTCCTTTTCTGCTAAAAGGCTACATTCTTAAGTTTAGGTCATCCCTTCTGACCCAACTCAAAATAGATGAATTTCTTGCCTGCCTCTCACTAGGCCCCTGAGAAGATAATCCCACTTGTTCAAACAACCTCCCTCAGCTGACTGCAAAGCTCTTACTCAAAACCCTGTCTGGAAATCAATCTGCAGGAAGATCCAAAAAATGTAAGCCATCATTTTATACAGAGCTCCTCCTCAGAAAGCTCAGCCCCTCCCTCACACCAATGGGCTGGGTTTCTCTCTACCCACAGCCTCTTAGGATATACGGCGACCTGTTGCCAGGGCCGGCCTGACACTCAGGCTGGTCACACCCTAGGCTCCATCACAAGGTCCATCAGAGGTCAACAGGATGAACAGAGAAGCAACAGGGTGGTGGTGAGCTAGCCCAGAAGTTGCACAGCAACTCAGTAGCACAAATAAATTAAACCAGCAAGGTGTAAAGCAGAGACATAAATAGCAGTCAGTCTAACATCCAGAAAACATGAAATGCCAAGACAGACAGTTGTAAGCAACAAGGCCCCCAGGGAACTGCTGGAGATTTATAGCCAGCTGCCTCAAGGCACCAGGTGACCTGCGTCTCCTACTTAAAACGCATCAGTGTCTCCCACTTAAAAGCCTCTGGGACCAATATATTTTCCCCTTACCCCTCCTTTGCTTGGCAAACAGCTGCATTGCATCTTCAGCCTCCTGCTGGGGAGTAGTTCCCCCCTACCTCAGCTCCCAGCTCTTCTGACCCATAGAGACCACTAACATCAGAAGTTGTAATTTCCTGGCATTCCTGGCACTCTGATTCTGTGTCTGAATCTTCAGACTCCAGAGGGTGAATTATGACTCTCTGTCCTAGATTCGTCTAGCATCCAAGCTGTTAACAGGTGGCCAAGATCCTAATTTGAGAAGCCATCTGCCTGGTGGTAGGAGCCATGTGGCCGACAGAGGAGAGGTGGGGTGCAAGATCAAATTGATTCCAACATGTCACAAATGAAAACCAGGACACATGTGACCAAGCAACATCAGAGAGTGGTCAAGATGGCAAAAATTATTAATGAGGAGGAACAGACAAGATAGGAGAGGTTGCAACACCTTGCTTGTGCCTGAGCCTCCTGGGAAAGACTTGATTCTATCCCTCCTCTCTTCTTCTTCCTGCTTCTGAATTCATACAAACTACTTTTGCTTTTTGAACTCAGTTTGCAGCACCTGAAGTAACCTGAGGATGAAGGGGGGAAGTGGGAGGAAGAGGGAGAAACCGAGACATTTTAAGAGCAGCTGAAAAAGTGGGAGGACAGAGGATTTACTTGGGACTGTCCCTACCAATTTGGGACAATTGGAGGGGACTGTGATCAAAACACTCCAAAAGAGCTTCATGAGTTGCTGCCTTTCATAAGAGCAAGGCAAAGGATTTCCTCAACACTGCTATCTGGAATCTTTAAATTAGAGGAGATGCTGTGGGTTGAACCCAGGACCTTAATTTGTTCAACCTATGGATTTTCTCTCCCTACTTTATTGCAAAGCCAGTGGGAGAACCAGATAGCCGAAAAGAAGGGAGGATGCTGCAAAGAATAAGTAAGCCAACACTCTCTTTTTGCAGTAATAATAGCTGCATTCTAGATTAATTTGCAGAAGGGAGGGAGCATTCTCTGGCGAGATGCTCAGAGATGCTTTGTGAGACTCACCCACATGCCATTTACCGACGAGTGCTGGGATCATTGTGTGGGCCAAGGTAAAATGTTCCTTCACCCACATATGCTCTATTATGGATCTTTGCGGGGGGAGAAGAGAAGGAGGAGGCATAACACATCACCATGGAATCTGAGTGAGAAAGCTCCACTTGGTAAAGGCAAGACAGATCTTTTCTATATCACATCAAACTGGCTGCCCATCTAGCTTGCTGCCGTCATTCCCTCTGTCCCGGGGGTGGGCAGGTGTCAGAGGTTAGTGGGCCACATTCCACACCCTCCAACATTTCTTGGGCGAAAACCTGGACCTCTGTCGCCAAACAACATCCAAGTCTGGTCAGGTTGGCAAAAGCCATTAATGATGACAAAGGGCATTTCCGCACTAGCCTGTTATAGCGCTATTATTCCACTTTCAACATCCTATGGAATCCTGGGGTTTGCAGTTTCGGGCCCCTCCCAAAACTGCAAACCCCAGGATTCCATAGGATGTTGAAAGTGGAATCATAGTGCTATAACAAGCTAGTGCAGAAATGGCCAAAGACACAAGCTAGGCAAGGCAGCAGCAGTTTGCTTTCATTGAGTCTATCGGGAGGGGAGAGATTCCACTCCTCTCCTCTTCCCTTTTCTTCTCCTTCTGAATTAACTGAATGCAAACTACTTCTGCAGTTTGAACTCAGTTTGCAGCAATTGAAGTTAAGCTGAGGACAAAAAGGGAAACTAGGAGGAGGACAGAGAAACTGGGACATTTTAGAAGCAACTGAAAATGTGGGAGGACAGAGGGTTAATTGGGACTCTCCTTGCCAAACTGGAACAGTTACAGAATATGACATTGTCCTCCCAAGAAACCTCAGAGGGCTGCACCCCTGTGTGGAAAATATTCAGATTTTTGCCCCAAATGCCCTCTGGGGATGGGGGAGAATTTTTCCCAGTTTGCAACAGGAAGTGATGCAGAAGTCAGCCTCCTGCTCATCTTCTCTTAGAAAAAGGCCTCCCAGGTCTAAAACAGGCAGGAGATGGTCAAAAACATGGTAAAAGAGCCTCAAGGGGGCATGTTGGACCCCAAAAAATAATAATTTGGGACCCTTGGAGCTGTAGGCAACCTACTGGTCATGCTTTCCCATCCCACTCCCTCTATAACCAAAGTTCAGAGGTAAGCCCTCTGTAGATAGACAATATAGCTTCCTCTCTACCCAGACAGAGGGATTGCTTTTGGTTTGCAGATATGCAAAATAAAATAATTCTTTGGAAACAAAATCTTAAAAGGAGGGGACAGGAAATCCCAAAACAGATCTAAAAGGACTGATCATGCTCAGCAGCCATGAAATGCAACCAACCAGGAATCTGTCGGCTGTTACAAGGCTCTTGGTTGTTTCTGCAATCATGGGCTGGCACAATTACCTCTTAGATCTTTCACATATTATGGTGGTTGTGAAGAAATATCCAGAGGCAGGATCTCTGTGATCTCAGACCTGTTATATCTGTAGTCCACTTTCAAATACCTGCTGGATCCTATATCCATTGAGGCAGTAGATCCACTTGGGGTTTCAATCCAAACTTGAAAGACAGCTATCCAAGGTGATGCACCTATTTCTGGGGAGTGGGCTCAGCATCTAGGTTAACTCCTTTGATATTTGAAGCAGAGTAGACTTATTGCCCTAAGAGCCACTAGCTATGGAAATTTCACTTCCAAGGAGCTAGCCCACCCATGTCAAGAGACAAGGAGCTGATGAATCCAAATTGTCTTTTAGTTCCAAAAATGTCTCCCCACCCTTCTTGAATTATACACATTGGTTGTGAATACATTGGTTAGGCCTCATCTGGAATCCTGTGTCCAGTTCTGGGCGCCTCAATTCAAGAAGGATATTGATAAGCTGGAGTGTGTCGAGAGGAGGTCGACCAAAATGGTGAAGGGTCTGGAAACCATGAAGCCCTATGAGGAATGGCTTAGGGAGCTGGGTAAGTTCATGCTGCAGAACAGAAGGTTAGGAGAGGACATGATAGCCATGTTTAAATATTTGAAGGGATGTCATGTTGAGGAGGGAGTGGGCTTGTTGTCTGCTGCTCCAGAGATTAGGACAAGGAGCAATGGATTCAAGCTGCAGGAAAGGAGATTCCACCTGAACCTCAGGAAGAACTTCCTGACGGTCAGAGCTGTCTGGCAGTGGAATCTGCTGCTGCCTCAATAGAGTGTGGTGGAGTCTCCTTCCTTGGAGGTTTTTAAGCAGAGGCTGGATGGCCATCTGTTGGGAGTGCTTTGATGGGTGTTCTTGCATGACAGAGGGTTGGACTCGATGGCCTCTGGGGTCTCTTCCAACTCTATGATTCTGATTCTATGATTCTAAGTATAGTCCAGTGGCTCCATTTTAACTGCCATGGTGTCAAGAATCTCTCCCTGCTGGGCCGGAGCCAGCAAGGGAGGAGAGAGGTCAGGAACACTTGAGGAGTCCGAATATACCCAACACCAGTAAAACACAAGCCAAGCCAGGTCAAGTCCAGTCCAGAGGTTCAGGAGGCAGAGATCCCTCCGGAGGGTTTCAGGGAGCAGGAGACACAAAGGTTGTGAGGGCTTGCTAATAATTTGCTGCAAGCAAGGAGCAGCCACGCCGGCAGACTTAAACAGCCCCTGTGAGCAAGTGCTGCTTGTTATTGTCTCCTCAGCCTAGTCCAAGCAGCCTCCCTCTCCGCAGCCCATTTCAGCTTTCTGCGTGATTGAGGGCTGATGGGCCCAGCCGGCTGCAACTCCTCTGCATCGCTGCTGGTTCCCCCTCCGTCCTAAGCTGGCCAGGGCAACTCAGTCTCTGTTTGACCTTCCAGTGCAGGGGATGTTTGCAGGTTGACTTGCTCACTCACTGGCTCGGCCCCTTGCACAATCAGTTGCTCCTCAATCACAGCAGCAGCATCTATCACACATGGCTCCATCCTACAATATCCTGAGACTTGTTTAGGATACTCATCCAGAGGGCTTTAATGCCTCACCAAATTAGAAACCCCAGGAATCCACAGTCGATGGCCATGAAAGTTGAAGTGGAATCATAGTACTATCATTATGCAGTGTGAAAGGTCCCTTGGTGTGTATAGAACGACCTTTCCTGCTCTTATGTAGTCTGTACTTTCTGCTCTTATCTGCCATCTCCTGGATGGAAGGAGAAACTGAAAGGTAGATGCAAAGGAAACAACTCAGCAAGGCAGCGCCTTCAATCCATAATCTCAGTTTTGAGGAAGTGAAGAAGGCTGGTAGATCAGATGCAAGGATGCTGTAGGAACTACTGAACTCATGAACGCAAGGATGCTGTAGGAACTACTAAACACACCTCATTCCTAAGATCAGCAGCACAGTGGTGGCCCCAGGGGAGATGTCGCTTTTGCTGGGGGTCACAAGAGTATTCCAGATCTGCCAAGCTGATTCTCAGTGGGATAGCAGTGCAACTGGAGAGCAGAGAGCAGGCGACAGGTTCATTACCAATGGGGAAGACGTGCTAACCCATATTAGGCACTGCACAAAAGTTCACCAGAATTTTATTTTATTTTATTTTTTTGGCAGAGAGAAGATGAAATCATTAGATGGGAGCTGGAGATGATTACCAGGAAGCTGGGAATGGTTTCCAAAGAGAAGCAGTGTACATACAGACTGATTGAAAAGCCTCAGATTTTCTTCCTGTTCTTTGCCATTTTATACTAACATAAACTGACCTGAGGAGCTGCTGTTAAAAGTCTCTGATAGTACCAAGAGCTAACAGAAATTTTTTTGGAATAAACAAAATGTGTATGGATCTCCAAATTAGAATGAGAAAGAACAGGAAGAAAATCTGGGAGTTTGGGGTCTTCTTAATCAGTCTGGATGCACCCACGAGCTTTATGTATGATGGAGGGAAGTTAATACAGCAACATTATTGCACAGTGTTAGGAGTATAATTTTTGTTGTCAGTGCAATCTGCATTTAATTTCCTGCTGGGCTTGCTGTCTAAAATCCCTCATGCCCCAATCATGTGTACTTCTGCATGTTTGTGCATGGATATGTATGCCTTCCCCATGAAATTCTGTGTACAAGTTGAGCCTCCCTTATCCAGAAATCCGAAAACCTCCAAAAACTTAAACTTTTTGCCACGAGCCACCTGCTTACACCTTCAAGGTGGCAGCTGCAGTGCTCTGCTCATTTGTCTCTCAGATTCTCCGTCTCTCTCTTTTTGCTGCCAGCTGCATGCTTCCACCTGCGAGGTGATGGTTGTGGTGTTCCTGCTTATCCATCTCTCAGATCTGAGAAGCACCACAGCAGCCGCCTTGAGAGAGAGAGAGAGACTAAGGAGCTGTGAAATAGTGGGAGGTCATGGATTTGCGCTGAGTACTACACTTGGATTCCTGCCATTTCACAGATCCTCGGTCCCTCTCCAGCCTCACGCCCGCACACAACACAAGTAGTGAACAAACAAGACTAAAAGGTACTGTATTCCAAAATCCAAAATACAGAACACTTCGGGTCCCAAGCACTTTGGATAAGAGATAATCAGCCTCTATTTCCTGTCCATATGTATACCAGTGTATGTGTGTATAAATATACAAATAGATAAACCTTAAATTCCAGATAGCAGTATTTGCATCTGATGAAATGAACTGTAGCCCAGATAATCTCAAGCTATAATAAATTTGTCAGCCGTTCATGTGCCACAGGACACTCTGGCTACGAACCAAGAGGGGGATTTCATGACCTCTGTACAGCTACACTAGGGATGCTGTGTGTCTTCAGTGCTCTGGACTGCAATATTACACAACTGATTGTGAAACGGATCATTTTGACACGTGCTCCTATTCCATGATGGTTGATAATTTCCCAGTCAAAGTGGGAAGTGGGCATACATACTTATGCAACACCTTGAAAAGCACAACTGTTTGTTATTGAACAGTCACACTGGCGGAACTCAGCTTTTTCCTGACCAACAGGGAAGACCTTGTTCCTGACCAACAGGGAAGACCTTGTTAATAACTGGTTGGATCTTTAGGAGAGAGTGACCATGCCCTATTAGAATTTGGCATTCAGTGGGGAGGAGAAGACAAGTGTAGCCAGGCACTCGTCTTAGATTTTAAAAAAGCAGACTTCTGTAAACTGAAGGAGCTGCTCGCTGAAATCCCGTGGTCAAGAATAGTCAATGAGAAAGGAGTTCAGGATGTATGGGAGTTCTTTAAAAGGGAGGTACTGAAGGCACAGGCTAAAACTGTGCCATTAAGGAGGAAAAATGGAAGGCATCTGAAGAAACCAGAATGGTTGACTAAAGAGCTCTCAGCTGAGCTAAGTATTAAGAAAAACATGTACAGGAAATGGAAGAAGGGGGAAATCACCAAAGAAGATTATAAGCAAGTAGCCAGGAGATGTAGGGAGAAGGTCAGAAAGGCTAAAGCACAGATCGAACTTAGGCTGGCCAGAGACATTAAAAACAATAAAAAGGGCTTTTTTAAATACGTCCGCAGCAAAAGGAAAAAGGAGACGATAGGGTCACTGCGCAAGGAAGATGGTGAATTAATAACAGGAGGAAGAAAAAAGGCAGAACTCCTCAACACCTTCTTCGCCTCAGTTTTTTCCCAAAAGGATAAAAACACGCAACCTGGCGGTTGGGGAGCAGGTGAGGAAGTGGGGGAAATGCAGCACAGAATAGGTAGAGAGGTAGTACAGGAATACCTGGCCACACTGGATGAATTCAAGTCTCCAGGGCCAGATGAATTGCATCCTAGGATTTTAAAAGAACTAGCAGAGGTCATTGCGGAACCTCTTGCTATAATCTTTGAAAACTCTTGGCGGACCGGAGAAGTTCCGGCAGACTGGAGGAGGGCAAATGTTGCCCCCATCTTCAAGAAGGGAAAAAAAGAGGACCCAAATAATTATCGCCCAGTCAGCCTGACATCAGTACCTGGAAAGGTCCTGGAGCGGATCATCAAACAGTCAGTGTCTAATCACTTAGAAAGCAAGGCGATAATCATGAGAAGTCAACATGGATTTCTCAAAAATAGGTCATGCCAGACTAATCTTATCTCTTTTTATGATAGAGTTACTTGCTTGATAGATGAAGGTAATGCTGTGGACATAGTATATCTTGATTTCCAGCTGGCCCCTCCCGAAACTGCAAACCCCAGGATTCCATAGGATGTTGAAAGTGGAATAATAGCACTATAAACGTCTAGTGCGGAAATGGCTATTGTAATGTGATTATGAGGACATGTGACAGTTAGTGAGCTCGCTGAAATGAGGATTTATAACAAAAGCAAACCAGGGCTGCCCCAACCAATCTCTATTTACGGAGGGGGCCTAGCTCAATGCCGCCACTCAACATCCTCGCCCCCTGCCCCAAATATTCCTGTAACTCTCAGGACTCTTCCTGGTTGGTCTAAAGAAACGTAAGTCCTCACAGTATAACTCCTTGAGTTTTGCCAGTTGTTTTTGCCTCTGCATCCACCTGTGCCTGTCTTTTTCGTGGCTGTTTGTAGTGATTCCTTGGATCTGAAGTAGGTTCTTTCAAAGTTGTTTATACTGGGGTACGGTTTGCCAGGGCTTACAGTCAGTGTGATGGTATGAGTTGAGCATTGGATTACAACACTGAACACCAGGCTTCAATTCCCCGCTCATCCATGGAAACCCACTGGGTGATCCTGGACATGTCACATACTCTCAACCCCAGAAAATCCTGTGATAGCTTTGCCTTCGGATTGCCATAAGTCAGAAAGTACTTTAAGGCACACAACAACAACAAGACGGTTTGCTGAGGTAGTCCTATGATTGATTTGAAGGTCAAATTTCCTCTTCCAAATTAAAAAAAAGTCATATAGTTAATGTGAAACTATACATTATAATTAAAAAAATTTTTTTTTAAAGAAATGAGAGGTGGAGGGAACATACTGTTCCAATCTATCTCAGAATTAAAAAGTAACCCACTTGAGGGTGCATATTCAGAGGTAGCCCATTGGGACAACAGAAACTTCATTTGGATATTTGAAAAACAAAAACTGAGAACTATAGCAACAAATACTGCAACTTTCTCCCTACCCCTGGTCTGGTGGAACCCTTGAAAGCTAATTCCAACCACACTGTCCTTCTCTCCAGCCTCAGATAAAAACTTTAGCATTCTGCTCTTTGCTGCCATCTTCTGACTAAAGCAGAAATCTTTTGAAATTGAACTTCAAACCGAATAGCTGGGTAGGGAGACTTCCATCTCCAGTCTAAGAACTACAGGGTTACAGGGAGAGAAGACAGGTAGGTCCCCTGCACTTAGAGATTCAAGAGGATTCTCAGACTTCCTCCCTCTGCATGCAGAACCCTCATTGACTCTTGCGCAAACTTGCTATGCCTTTAACAGTGGCGTGAGTCAAGTGGCAAAAGGTATGTATTCCATTTTTTGTTTCTGTCATAGGGGGGTATAAATGGTGGTACTTGCTTTTACACAAAGGAGAGAGAGCTTATCTCAATATTTCCTATGCCGTTTTCATAACATAGCACCTGTTTGTTCTGCAATGTTAATTTCCACAGCTACTCTTTGGAACTGTGGAATGTTCAGTACAGCAATCATAGGACAGCGATGAGAAGGGTACTCAGATATTGTCCTAATGAGATTGTGAGCTGGATTAGGATACAGAATGATCTCATATTGGTATGGCCTGGGATCACAATTTTTTCCTTCCTTCCTTTATTAAGAACATAAAAGACATGCTGGATCAGACCAACAGTGGCCAGTCAGTGCCCTATAGATAGCCTACCAGCAGGATCAGAAAACATCTGCAACCTCTCATATTGGCTGTGATATTTAGTGACAGCATTTAAAGCATGCCCTTTAGTTAAGCTCAGAGAGAGCCTTACAAATCATTAATTTGAGAATTCTCTGCATGATGCATAAGGCAAAGCAGTGGGAGAGAGGATTAAATGCAGCAGATGCTGGCTGTTCTTCTCTCCCTCTGATAGCAAAATAATGGTGCTCAGAATGGAGGGAGGGCCTCTCACCAGCCACTGGGGCCACGGCCTGCTAGAACTAGGGCCATTTCCGCACTAGCCTGTTATAGCGTGATGATTCCACTTTCAACATCCTCTGGAATCCTGGGGTTTGCAGTTTCGGGAGGGGCCAGCCGGCCCCAGGATTCCAGAGGATGTTGAAAGTGGAATCATTGCGCTATAACAGGCTAGTGCAGAAATGGCCTATGCCTGGCTGCTCTTCTCTCCCTCAGAGGGTAGAGCAACGGCAGTTTGAATATGGAAGGAGTGCCTTTCAGCAGCTGTTAATCCAAGGCACGTTTGAGCTATGCATGGCTGTTCTTCTCTCCTTAGAGGCCACTGTGGTGGCAGGCGAAATGGAGAGAAGCTAGCAGCCACAGATGGCCCTGACCTCCATGAATCTATCTGATCACCTATTAAAGCCATCAAACTTGGCAACCATCACTGCATTTTGTGGGAATAAATTTCACAGTTTAACTGTGCACTATATGAAGTACTATTTCCCCTTAGCTGTCCTGGGCCATTTCTGCCCTACATTGTTATAAGCTCTTTCTGCACCTTACCTTCTTCTGGCGCTGGGGTGCAGGGATCGCGTGAGCAGCCTCTGGCGAGAGGGTCTCGCGTCTGGGGTCCTTCGGCTCCGCATGAGCTGCCTGCTTGCGCGAGAGCCCTGCCTCTTCCCTCCGCAGCGCAGCCTGGGACCTTCCCAGGATGCGCTGGGGCAGGAAGCGCGACTGGCACGGCTCCAGAGGCTCTGCACGCCAGGTAAGTGCACACGGGGCCTGGGAGCAATGCACGATCGTGCACCATTTTCAGCTTCTAGCCAAAAATGAAAAGGTGCGCAATTGGTGCCTGCCGGCCCCTGGAGCATGACACAATTGTGAGTATGTCATGCAGATCGCTCCTTACAATCACACGACGCTCCTGGCACCCTTTCGCACGAAAAATGCCATGCGGAAAGGGCCATAGTGTTGTTATTCCACTTTCAACCCCCTGTGGAATTCTGTGGTTTGTAGTTTCCTGAGGCCAAAGGGCTCTCTAACTGAGAATTCTAAATGACCCTCCCTAAACTGCAAACCCCAGGATTCCATAGGATGTTGCAAGTGGAATCATCGTGCTATAACACTCCAGTGCAGAAATGGCCTGAGAGAGGTCCACACTGCCACAATAGGACAGAAAAAAATTGGGAACCAAATGTTCTTAAAAATTTTTCAGAAAAATGCCCAGAGCTGATCCTCTTTGTCTGATTTCTGGGTTCAACAGAATTTTCAGAAGCATTCCTGCATGGCTGGCATTGGATTAGATGGCCCTTGCAGCCAATTCCAAGACTGGAGAGACAGCAGCTATTCACATGACTCAATGGGGAAATCCAGGACCTTGATGCAAAAACCAGGGTAGTCCTGTTGGCCATAGGACAAATTTCAGAACCCATATTGTGATCATATAGTTAGCTGAACCATTTTTTTTTAACGATTTCAATGTAGCTATAAGGGGGTGCAAAGGTAGCTACTCTTTCTAACACAGGCCTTATTTTGTGTGAAACGTTTGTTATTTTTTAAGTTTGTGAACATAATCAAAATCATCATCTCCCTCCAGTGTACGAATGAAAACCCAAATGAGTGACAACGGATCACTTCCTTCCATTATACTTACATTGGTCTGGAGATGAAACCAAGCGTGTTCCATCACAGCTGCACCAAACTCATATTTCTCCATTAATCTCATGTTTAAGTCTCGTTGTCATATATGTAGAGTTGTGGCACACTGCTTCACTGTGTGGATGTGGACATGGTATATCAACACAACGAGATGGCTTATTTCGACCCCTGTCCAACTCTTGCGTCTTCAGCCAGTGAGAGCTTAAGAGCCAATACAGCAATCAGTTGAGCAACCTCAGATTTTAACATAGCCCCTTTTCGCACGGCATTTGCCATGTGAAAGGGCCCCTTGACCGCCGCGTGATTGTGAGGAGCAATCTGCACGACGCACTCACAATCACGCGACACTCAAGGGTCTGGCAGGTGCCGCTCGTGCACTGTTTCATTTTCGGCTTTCAGCTGAAAATGGTGCACTATCACGCATTGCTCCAGGGCCCCACACGCACCTGCCATGTGTATGGAGCCTCCGGAGCCGCGGCGGTCGTGCTTCCTGCCCCAGCGCAACCTGGGAAACTCCCAGGCTATGCTGCGGAAGGAAGAGGCGAGGCTCTTGCGCTACCTGCTCGGAAGCACGCAGCTCGTGAGGAGCTGAAGCAGTGGAGATGCGAGAGCCTCTTGTTGGAGGCTGCTTGCACGATCCCCACACCCCAGTGCCGAGAAAAGGTAAGGTGCGGAAAGGACCATAGTTGTAGTTGGGCATCAACAAATAGTAGCAAGGAAAAGAGAGGTTCAAGAGAGTTCATCAGTCCCATTCAGCAATTTGTGGGGAGCTGGGGCCCTACAGTCTTTCAATTGTGATGTCACTCAGTCTGAATATTTCATGTTCAAGACACATTGTCAAGACAATTGTATGCAATTAACCGCCAGCGTGCTCTAATTCTCTTATTATCCCAGCTTGGACTGTGATGAGTCATAAATACAGCTGTTAGTCCCCACTGGAGCAGATTCATTGAACCAATGGAAACTTAAAAAGTTATGTTTGGACCGTTAGGATGCTGCCCACATATTCCCTAACATCCTTCCGAACCAGCGGAAGAACCAAACTATATGTACCTCTGAGCCACACTTCTGTCCCACTACCGAAGGATGTCGACAAGCTGGAATGTGTCCAGAGGAGGGTGACCAAAATGGTGAAAAGTCTGGAAGCCATGAAGCTGTATGAGGAGAGGCTTAGGGAGCTGGGTATGTTTAGTCTGCAGAAGAAAAGGTTAAGAAGGGATATGATAGCCATGTTTAAATATCTGAAGGGATGTCATGTTGAAGAGGGAGCAGGCTTGTTCTCTACCGCTCCATAGACTAGGACAAGGAGCAATGGATTCAAGCTGCAGGAAAGGAGATTCCACCTGAACCTCAGGAAGAACTTCCTGACGGTCAGGGCTGTCCAGCAGTGGAATATGTTGTCTCAATGGGGTGTGGTAGAGTCTCCTTCTTTGGAGGTTTTGAAGCAGAGGTTGGATGGCCACCTGTTGGGAATGCTTTGATGGGAGTTCCTGCATAGCAGGGGGTTGGACTCAATGGCCTCTGGGGTCTCTTCCAACTCTATGATTCTATGATTCTATCCCAAATGGCCATCTGCTGCCAATGGCCAAAAGATATTCACCTGGCTTCAACTCTTCTGTGGTGCCATGTAAAAGGTGAAAGACCATGCCCTCTTTCCATCTTTGAGCCTTTCACTGAAGACTTGAGAGTGAGGATTTGAGATTACTCATGTGTTCTGTTAATTGTAAGTTGCTAACAAATCAACTTCAATTTATGGCACCCTTATGAATGAGAAACTTCCAGGATCCCCAGTCATCAACTCTCCTGCTCAGGTCCTACAGACTCAGGGGACTCATAGCTTCTCTGATTCAATCAACCTACCTGTAGTGCAGTCTTCTTTTCTTACTTTGCTGAGCATTATCGTGTTTTCCACTGAGCTATGGGCTATTTCTGCACTATACTGTTATAGTACTATTATTCCACTTTCAACATCCTATGGAACCCTGGGGTTTGCAGTTTAGGGAGGGGCATTTAGGATTCTCAGCCAGAGAGCTCTTTGGCCTCAGGAAACTACAAACCTCAGAATTCCAAGGGATTTTGAAAATGGAATAACAGCACTGCAACAGTGTAGTGTGGAAATGGCCATGCTCTTTCATGATATGTCCAAAGTACGATAGCCTCTATTTAGTCAGTCTTGTCTCCTGGGGAGGGCTCAGACTTGATTTCCTTTAGAAACCATTCCTTTATCTTTCCAGCTGAACTCTTATCCAGCACCACATTTCAAATAAGACCATTTCCGTACTAGGCTTTTATAGCACTATTATTCCACTTTCAACATCCTATGGAATTCTGGGGTTTGCAGTTTAGGGAGGGGCTGCCCAGACCCTCCCTCAACTGCAAACCCCAGGACTCCATAGGATGTTGAAAGTGGAATAATAGCACTATAACAGTCTAGTGTATAAATGGCCTAAGTTAGTTGTCTGTCTGTCTGTCTGTCTTTTTTTGGTTTCTTCACTTCCTGTTTCTGTGGCCAGGTTAAAAAAAGATGGGGAGATGTTGTGAGAAGAGATCTCACTGGGGAAACACTTAATGCTTCCCAACAACATTGAGCATTTCCTCATGGCATCGCAGTCCCAGGTTTGGGATGCGATGGTAGCAGTCTGCGGGTTACGCTTTTGCATGACGTCATCACAGTCCTGCTGCCATCCCCTCCTCACCCGTCATGATTGTGGAATATTCGCTTAACAGAATAAATCCATTAAGAGCCCACGATCATGCAATGCTCCCATCATCCCCAGCCATGCGGAAGAAGCAGAAGCGCAATGGAGGTGCTTCCTTCCCGAGCACAGTATGGAAAAGAGCCTGGCTGCGCCAGCCGGGTGCAGAAGGCAGCATTCCCATTGCACTCTCTTCCCAGCAAAGGCACTCCTGGGACTGTGATGGGAGGATAACGGAAGAATACACCGTGCGAAAATGGCCATTGTATCTTTCAGATACCCTCCATCTACTGAGAACGCTAAGAATGTACTCCACCTTCTCTGCTTGGTTTTGCATTGCTCTTTGCCTCCCGGAGAGGGTGTGTTCACTATGAAATCCATACATTTAAGAGAGAAAATGGTGCTGCTCAACTTGATTATCTACCGCCAGTCTCTTCCTATGGGTCAAGGGGGAGAACAACAACAAATCAGACACAAAGAGTTGAGCCCAATAGTGTACGAAAGTCAACCCATAACTCTTCCCAACACCTGATTGAAGCAGTGCTTTGGATTTTCACATTTCTGTTGGTTTAAATCAGTGGTTCTCAACCTGTGGGTCCCCAGATGTTCATGGACTTCAGCTTCCAGAAGCCCTGAGCATTGACCATAGTGGCTGGGGCTTCTGGGAACTGAAGTCCATGAACATCTGGGGACCCACAGGTTGAGAACCACTGCTTTAAATGGTCCAGCACTGTTTGTCAGGAATGAAGCTCAGGACAGGAAATTCAGATCTTCCTTTTACCCTCTCTTGCTCCTTGTGTGCAATCTGTCCTACCACAAACAGGCCACACAAAAAGATTTATAAGATGCTTGGACAGTTATTCATTTGTGCCTCGCTCTCTTTAGCATCTTGACACACCAAAAAATCAGTTTCGCAACCCCGAATTGTTTCATTTTGCATAAGAGTCTGAAACCACATATACAAGCTCCTGGTTTAGTCCGCCTGGTACAGGATATGGACAGTAAATAGAAAGTTAATGAAATGAAAGTCTGTTCCTAAAAGGAAGTCCTCTGCTCTTTCTTGTTTTCATGCTTCCCCAGTGGCTCATTTCCAGAGAAAACTCAGCTGCCAGTGTCATGCCCTGGATAACTTGCACTCCACAAACTTCATTCAGGCCATTTCCGCACTCAACTGTTATAACGCTATTATCCCACTTTCAACCTCCTATGGAATCCTGGGGTTTGCAGTTTCGGGAGGGGCCGGCCGGCCCCTCCCGAAACTGCAAACCCCAGGATTCCATAGGAGGTTGAAAGTGGGATAATAGCGCTATAGCAGTCGAGCGCAGAAATGGCCTCAGAGTTAAACAGCAGGGTTTATTTGTAGCAAAGCAAGCAACACAGCACACTTCATCCATAGCTTCTGAGATTAAAACATACATGGTGGTTACAGGTTTTTTACTTTTCCATACAAATTCAGGCAGACAAAGCTGTGGACCGGGAGGGATCATAAATCTCACATCATCCCATCATTCTAGATGTTTCCCAGACTCGCAGCTGTTTACACAACTTTCATCCTTCAGGTTTGAATATGTTCTTGCCTTCTTATCTTTGAGCATTTCCAGTTCTCACAACGGCTTTTGATGCTTTGGTTTCCCCCCTCTGATCTAATCCCCCTCGACTGGTAGCAGTAAGCCATAAAGCAATTAAGCATTTGATGCACTGAAATACACAAGCAAGCCGCAAACTGTTACAGAGTTGCAACCAACAATTGGCAGTTGATACTGTGTAGCACTCTAATTAACTCTAGCAATGCCTAAGTTAGCTTCCTGATGTATCATAGAAGCATAGAGTTGGAAGAGACCACAATGGCCACCGAGTCCCACCCGCTGCTCTGCAGGAACCAACACTCAAAGCACCGGCAGCAAATGGCCATCCAGCCTCTGCTTAAAAGCCTCCAAAGAAGGTGACTCCACCACACTCGGGGCAGCATATTCCACTGTCGAATGGCTCTGACCATCAGGAAGTTTTTCTTGACGTCTAGACGAAATCTCTTTTTCTGTAGTTTGAATCAGTTGCTCCACGTCCTAGTTTCTAGACCAGCAGAAAACAAGCTTGCTCATCTTCAATATGACATCCCCTCAAATATTTAAACGTGGCTATCATGTCCCCTCTTAACCTTCTTTTTGTCAGGCTAAACATACCTAGCTCCCTAAGCCTGTCCTCACAGGGCATGGTTTCCAGACCCTTTGCCATTTTGCTCGCCCTTCTTTGGACACGCTCCAGCTTGTCAATATCTTTCTTGAATCATGGTTCCCAGAACTGGACACAGTATTCCAGGCGAGGTCTAACCAAAGAAGAATAAAGTAGTACTATTACTTCCCTTGATCTCAACACTATACTCGTTGATACAGCCCAGAATCACATTGGCTTTTTTAGCTGCTGCATCACAATGTTGGCTACTTTATGACAGCAGCCACCCATCCTGAAAGCCAGCTCACAAACAGTTTAGGAATTGACACGGCAGCATTCCTTCCTGACAGAGAAAGCTCTTGCCGTGGCTGTTAAAGCTATTTTATCTTTGACACTGCCTATGCCAACGTGGTTATACTGCCCAACAGGTTCACAGGCACGGGTTGCCCCATAAATACATGACTGTCCATAGTGTGGAGAAGGACCGAGAAACTGCCTGGTCACTTTAACATCATTGCATTGCTGGTTGCATGTGTGTGCCTTAGTCCTCTGCTAGGGCTGTGGACTTAATTACTGAGTTCAGACTCCTGTTTAATGGTTACACTTGCATTACACTTGTCCGAATAAGAGGATTTCTCTAGCTTTTGCTGTGGCTGTGCTTGGTGATCCTGCCATTCCCGTTATTAATGCCCAAATTCAACTTCTGCTAGATAGTTTACCCAGCAAGCTCGTATATAGCCACCAAGATTTCACAATAAAATTTCAAAGCTAAAAAAAAAAAAAAAAATCACCTGCTGAATTTGTCCAGGTGCTTTCTTTTTAACACACACACACCTTCAGGCAGTATATCACAAAATCATGGTTCCCGGAACTGGACACAGAATATCACAAAAACAATTTTTCAATGCTTTAAAAAAAAAACACTTCCGTGAAACTGGAGAAGTTAGAAACGGCAGACACTTTTGAGATAGGCAGTGCTTTGTAGAATGGTGGACAGTTCCTCTTTTTTGCTAGATGTTTACAAGTACAACAGAATAAAGGGTTCTATGTTTTCTTGGATATATGACAATCATATATTAAACTGAATTATTTCCACCAATCCACCCAATTACATTTCCCGCTGTCCCCAGTGCTGATCTTATTTTCCACTAATGTTTCCCTGAATAACCCTCCCCAAATTGCGTTACCCTGTGTCCAAGTAATTTAATCCTCGTGTTGAACTCGGAGCAGCTTGCCTCCTGTTCCTTGGTTTGCGGCCAAACTGAATTCCTTCATCTGCTCCTTTCTCTGACACTCAGTAGATGGCAAGAGCATATCGGAGACATCCATTTTAGTCTGGTGGGAGATCCGCTTGGCAGAATATGCCAAATCCACCCAAGGGAAATAGCCTCGTTCATCTGCTGCAGCAAAAACAAAGCTCCCCGCGGCATCTAAACATCTACAAAATTTGTTATGTTGGGTTCTGTGGACCAGAGGCTACTTCATTGGATGTCCCAATTCAAGTGGGTTCTGGTTCACAACAGGCCACAGTGAATTTCTTAATTTTTAAAAGCGTCACAAGATTTTTTGCTCAGACTCATACATCTGACCTCTGCTAACACCATTTTTAGAACTGCCGTATTTGCCTGCGTATAAGACACCGAGGTGTATAAGACGCACCTCATTTTTCTTTTTTACATTATTTTTTATTAAGAGAATACATTGAATAAAACAACAAAAATAGCACTGTGATTTTGTTTGTTCCTATAGTAATTCATGTATAGAAAAGGGAAAGAGAAAAGAAAAAGAAAGACAGATAGAAGAAAACAAGCATAACTAACCTACATACATTATATCTCAACTTCCTTTTTTTCCTTAACTGTACCTCTCCTTGAAAAGAAAAAGAGATTTACTTCCTATAACCTAAACTTCTTTTTAATGTATAATCATTCTTTTTGGCTTCTCTGTGCTAATCGTTCTTGTTCCTCTTTGTTTAGTTGTCTGTTATCTGCAGGTTGTTTATTTAGAAATACAATTCTCATATCAGTTCTGATAATAATGGCATTTGTACTGAAAAAGAAAATAAAAGAAACAGAATACTGAACTCTACATGCATTGCCACACTTCCTTTACTTTTAACTTTTCTAGCTGAAACTTAAACTCATTTAGTTTATTCAGTAACTAAATTTCCCCATTTTTGATGGAGGAACTTCATAATTGGTTCCCATTCTTTCATTATCTTCTCAAATTTTCCTTCTGTTTTGCAGGTGAGCATATCACTTTCTTTCATCTCCAAAATTTTTGTCATCCATTGATCTAATGTGGGGATTTCTTTACCTTTCCAGAATTTAGCTAATAATAATCTTCATTTTTTCAATGTTATTTTTGAGGGGAAAAAATGTTTAACTCTCGGGGGGGAGGAATGCTCATGTGAAGCTTTGCCCCCCATTGCCTTCTGTTTTGCCTCATTCCCTTCTGTTTTGTAGGTTGTTTATTTATAAATACTCACAATTCTCGTATCAATACTGATAATAATGGCATTTGCACCGAAAAAGAAAATAAAAGAAACAGAATGCTGAGCTCTACATGCGTTGCTGCCCTTCCTTTACTTTGAACTTTTCTGGCTGAAACTTAAACTCATTTAGTTTATTCAGTAACTAAATTTCCCCATTTTTGACAGAGGAACTTCATAATTGGTTCCCATTCTTTCATTATCTTCTCGACTTTTCCTTTTATTTTGCAGGTGAGCATATCACTTTCCTTCATCTCCAAAATTTTTATCATCCATTGATCTAATCTGGGGATTTGTTTAGCTTTCCAGAATTTAGCTAATAATAATCTTTATTTTTTTTCCCAATGTTATTTTTCAGGAAAAAAAAATGTTTAGCTCGGGGGGGAAGGAATGCTCATGTGAGGCTTTGCCCCCCCCCATTGCCTTCTGTTTGGCTCAGCACGAGTTCTCTGCATGAAGGCAAAATGCAAGGAAAAGGGAAGGGGAGCTCTAGGGGCCGAAAGGAGCTTCCGTTTTTGCCTGAGTGGGAGGTAAAGACTCCCATCGGAAAGGTGCATTGTCCCCCTGTTACCCTGACTTCTGGGGGTCCCTTTGGGGGAACACCTTGATTCGCTCCAAAAATGCAAAGGTTGGGGAAATTAGTGGAGCACTGGCTATAGCAAAATGAAATGCAGGATAACCCAGCAGGATCTTGTGCCCAACTTTTACGGGGTCAGGCCAAGAAAAAACCAGACAATCTTACCAATAAATGGATTTTATTAATAAATGTGTTCTCACACACCAGTGCACTCACTCACTCACTCACGCACGCAAGGCCTATCGAGAAGGGAAAGAGGTGAAAATTGATAGGGGATATAGCGGAGAGGGTGGAAAGGTGGTGATACTGCAACTATCCAGAAGCCTTCAGTCCGAGAAGTGGCAAGAAGGATGGAGCTCAGCAAAGAGAAATGGCTGAAGGGAACACTCGACCAACAGAGTGCCGGTCTGTTAGCGTGGTGGTGAGTTCTCCAAAGAGACCCTCAAAAATGGGGACTACTCATAGGGCAGAACGTACCTCGAGAGCAAGCCCTCTCCCAGGGAGGACAATGGCCAAAATAAAAGGAAAAATGCTGCACAATAGCAACTTGATGGTTTGCATGATTGGTTCATGTAAATGGACCTCACCCTTGTAGGATTCTCCAAAGTCGGAGCTGCTCAGCCTGGGGAAAACCCGGTAATCCCTTCAAGTTGGCTATCTGTGGCTGAGGACCCTTTGTTCCTGCCGACGTGTCTAGCCTGAGATCTCCTTGGGAAATGTGACTGGGGATTTTCCTGGCCTTGACCTAGTTTCAGTCATTTGACCTATTTGTCTAGGCACCTGCCCAAGCAACTTCTCTGGCAAGGCGAGCATATTTGATGTCAATTTTATATCCCTTGGGATGGGGTCTGGAACCAGGGTAACACCCCCTCCACTTCAAGTTGCAACTCTATTCACCTTCGCTGCCACACCCAAACACCCCCTTTCTCACACAAACCCCACAGTATATATTTGCTAGCATATAAGACGCACTGGCATGCAAGATGCACCCCATTTTCAAAGGTTACTTTTCAGGGGGAAAAGTGCATCTTTTCTCCAGCAAATACAGTACATACTACCTCTTGTTTTATAGCACGGATGGAGATATATCTTGGCCTGATGTGCTGGATCTCTCTCACACGTGCGCGCGCGCACACACACAATTGCTGGTGGGCCAAATCCTGTTAGGACATCTCCAGTTGGCTCTTCAGCCATGTCTGGCTTCCCTTCTCCCTCACCTTCCCTGTGTGGAGCAGCTGAATTCTGCTGTTTTTTCAAAGGTCTGCCACTTTTTTCTCAAGCTTTTATTACATCCTGAGCACTACGATTTCTCACCAGAGTAAATTCCCATATGTACTGCAAGATCTGAGCAGGGTTATTCACAGAGATCTCTCATTCATAGTGTTGCCAGAAGTCAGTGCCAACTTGGCAGCTCAGAAGAACAAAAAACGTTAAGAGTACCACACCATTGTTACCCTCCTTGTTGGGGCTCCCTTAAGAGGATTCCCAAAAGCTGTCAAAGTTGTGGGGAAAATTAGCTTACAGCACTGTTTAGCTACGAGAGGGAGGGCAACATCAGGACCTTTTAAGCTCTATGTCTACGGAGTCAGATCAGTGAACAAAAACAATTCAGAATAAACCAAATAATGCTTTATTGGAAAATAAAACAAATAAGACAACAATCACACACTAGCTAAATAAGAAATAGGAAATAGAAATGAAGTCAGGAATAAGCAATACGACCTGTTCAGAAGTCCTGAGTAGATGGAGAGAAAGTGGAATTCTCTTGGGGCTCGCTATGCAAACTGGCAGCGAGACGGGATGAAAATGGAGAAAGGCACACACACTTGTCACAAATCAGGAGTATTTATGCCTGTGATTCATGTCATAAACTTTGAGATCAAAGTTAACTTTTGAAATGCACCAAAAGACTTAGAAGTAGAATAAAACATATCAATCACGCAGCCCAAATGTCAATCAATGGCACTTCTATGGTCTGTTATTTATGGGCGCGAATCAGGATCTTGTGAGATAAAAGGAATAGCCTCCAGATCCCAGATAACATTCAAGTCACGGCTTTTTGAAATGCCCGCTTTAGAGAGGAAGTTGTAAACAGCTGCTTCCTTGTGACTGTTTTTCTCAGGATCCTGACAAACACTATAAGCCAAGGTGCATTGAGAGGTCAAATTATTTGATATCACAAAGGGATATCTAGTGCTCAAAGTTAGGTACCTAAATCACAGTTACACCATGGTGGACAAAACATTTCCAACATTCTCAGTGTTGCCAACTCATTTCTCTTCAGTCTAGAATCTGAGTGCTTGTGGCCGGCCCTTCCCTAAACTGCAAACCCTAGGATTCCATAGGATGTTGAAAGTGGAATCACAGCACTATAACAGTCTCGTGCGGAAATGCTCTTGTCCTTTGGGCATATCGTGAGAAGACATGACTCCCTAGAAAAGGCAATGATCAGGATGGTTTAGCCATTTGAGAGTTGGACTGTGGCCCCGGAGTTCTGGGTTCGATTCCCCACTCAGCCATGGGAACCCCATGGAATCTCCATAGAGTTGCCATAAGTCAGAAGTGAGTTGAAGGCGCACAACAACAACAACAACAACAATAACAAGGTAAGAAGGCAGTTAGGAAAAGAGGAAGACCCCATTACCAATGGACAGACTCAATCAAGGAACCCACAGCCCTGAATCTGCAAGACCTGAGCAGGGCAGTTGAGGAGAGGGGGACTTAGAGGTTTTTCACGTGTAGGGTAAGTCATAAGTCAAAGGCCATTTCCACACGGGGCGGACCTTTGGGCTCGACGCTTGGGTCCAGGCGGGTCCGGAGCAGTGCGTGGCCACCGCTCCACGCTGCTCCGGGGACGAAAATGGCAGCTTCCGGTTGGTGGAGGCTCTCCGCCAACCGCTGAAGCTCACCAGCCTAAAGCCCACCCCTGGCAAATCGCAGGCTTGCACTGGTGCGAGCCTGCAAATCTGCACCCAAGCGCGGGAACGGAGTGGCGCGCTCCGTGCTTTTGAAAGATCTCTTTCAAGTGGTCTTTCAAAAGCACACTGGACGACCACTTTGGGTCGTTCGGGAGCGGGCTAAGGTGCAGATCTACAGTAAGTAGGTCCGACACAGTCTGCTCCCAGGTGCAAACGTCCTCTCTGGAGGACGCTCTGCACCGTTTCTTTAAGCCCGTGCGGAAATGTCCAAAGTTAACTTGATGGCAGCTAACAACAAGTAGTAGCAATAACAAGAAGAGGAAGAGGAGGAGGAGGAGGAGGAGGAGGAGGAGGAGGGAATTTATAAACAATCATCCCCAGTGGCAGAGCTTGGAGTGTGAGGAGGGGTGGGGCTAAGGTGTGCGGGACATGGTCACTGCACGTGAGAGCGTGACTGCAGTGCACGGGGGCGTGGCCAGAGCATGCAGGGGTGTGGCCATGGAGCGCAGGGGTGTGGTTACGGGCCAGGACACCCCAGAAACATTGCCGCCTGGGGAAAATCGTCCCCCTGCCCCCACGTTCCCACATGACTGGTCATCCCTCCACAGGGTTAGGGGCACAGAACCCCCCAAACCATATTTAACACACAAAAAGAGTATGATCACCATATTCAACCCCCTGTGGATTCTTTTGAGGCAAGGAAGAAGTGGGTGGCTGGTGGGGCTTCCTACCACCTCCACTCTTGCCCCACACCATTTTAAAGGGGGACTTATAAGCCTCACTCACGTTTTCTCAGTCTCACGAGGCTTGCAGTCCCTGTTAAAAATGGCCAAGGGAGGCAGCAGAGGTGACAACAAATAATCCGTGAATAATCCAATCTGCAAAAGTGAAACCCACAAATATGGAAGGCTGGTTGCACAGCTCTTTTAAAGGACTCAAAATGGAAATGCTGGAAATAGGACTCTGTTTAACTTCCAAGATCAGATGGGATGCTGGAAACAGGACAGGCCACGGTATGGGCGGGAAGGACAGAGTTTTGGCCCAGTCTCCCGGTGATGCTTCTCTGGACTGGGCCACCAGCCACTCCCCTGGGCTAAGCGCAGGAAGGCTCTCCTTCTTCCTTTCCATCCCTCTCAGCCAGATCCAGAAGCTCCCACGGCAACTTTCATCATTCCATGCCATCCAGATGGTTTATGAACTACTCAAATGAAGGAGGCAGAACAGAATTGCCTTCAAACCTCTCTCCTGTGCTAATTTATGTTAGCATTAGATTGTCGACAAAACAAGGTGGGGGGGAAGGCAGGAAGACATTTGCAATCATGTCGACTTTCTAATCCCTTTTTAAAATACCCCCCTTTCCCCCGCACAAATCCTTTGACATAACCTCTGAATTTCATCTCCATCTGGAGTGGAGCCCAATGATTGATTTTTGTCACATTTATCTCTTGTGACAACTACTTCTCCAGTACCTTTAATTTCCTTCCCCGCTATTTTCAACCAGTTTTGGAGGGTATGTTTGGAATGGTCTGATTTAAAACACAGTTTACAAGGCATATGCAAAACTCACTTTGAGGAGGCTTGGGCTCCCCAAAATTAGTTTTTCAGTAGATTATCACCAAATTTAGAGAGTATGTTTAGGATGATTTAAACTATAAAGCTATCTATCACTAACAAAATTTAATGCATGTGTGTGAAAGAGCACACCTTCAAGTTGCCTGTCAACCCCATGAATTTTATAGGGTTTTGTCAGGTGGTTGTGCCATTTCCTTCCTCTGAAATATAGCCTACAGCAGCTGTTATTTGTTGGTGGTCTCCCATGCAAATACTAACCCGCGCGGATCCTGTTTAGCTTCCAAGATCAGATAGGATCTGGTGCCTTTGGGGTATTTGGGGACACCCTATGTATTTTTCCATTTATACACAGTAGCGTGGCTCAACGGTGAAAAGATTTTGACAAGGCAAGTTTTTAAAATTATAGGCTTTTAAAAACTTTTATTGCACAAATTGTATTTTATCTTATGCAAACAAATTTTAGTTTTCGTCTGTCACTGCATCAGCTATAAATGTCCATACATATTTTCATCGAACTGGGAGGGGGATCTTTGGGATGGTCTGACTTAACTATGGCCATTTCCACACTAGACAGTTATAGCGCTTTGATTCCACTTCCAACATCCTATGGAATCCTGGGGTTTGCAGTTTAGAGAGAGGCATTTAGAATTCTCAACCAGAGAGCTCTTTAGCCTCAAAGACTTTCCTTTTCAGAGAGGATTTTGGATGATGAAATAGGCCACTGCACATTTTAATGTTTGTTCTGTTTTTGGCGTTTGAGGTTGCTGTTCTACATATAACTGTTGTTTTTGTATCTTTGGTCATTTCCACACGAGACTGTTATAGCGCGATGATTCCACTTTCAACCTCCTATGGCAGTGGTTCTCAACCTGTGGGTCCCCAGATGTTCGTGGACTTCAGCTCCCAGAAGCCCCAGCCACTATGGTCAATGCTCAGGGCTTCTGGGAGCTGAAGTCCACAAACATCTGGGGACCCACAGGTTGAGAACCACTGTCCTATGGAATTCTGGGATTTGCAGTTTCAGGATGGGGCCGCCTGGCCCCTCCCGAAACTGCAAATCCCAGGATTCCATGGGAGGCTGAAAGTGGAATCATCGTGCTACAACAGTCTCGTGCGGAAATGGCCTTTGTACAGTTCTTTTAGAACTAGACAGCCTTTTTTAAAAAAAACTGACACACAACGCTATGGTAAGATCAGCTTACTTGGTAGTTAATTAATGCAGTGTATGAGTCAGTGTGGTGTTGTGGCTTGAGCAACAGACTATGACTCTGGAGCCCGGGGTTCAGATCCCCGCTTAGCCGTGGAAACCCATTGGGTGACCTTGGGCAAGTCACATTCTCTCAGCCTCAGAGGAGGGCAAAGGTAAACCTCCCTCTGAACAAATTTTGCCAAGAAAATTGTACAATAGGGTCACCTAAGGGCCCCTATAAGTCGGAAATGACTTGACAACAACAACCAAAAACAACAACTACAACATGACCCACGACAGCCAGCGTGATATAGGCCATTTCCGCACTAGACTGTTATAGTGCTATTATTCCACTTTCACTATCCTATGGAAACCTGGGGTTTGCAGTTTACGGAGGACCTCTAAATGCCCCTCCCTAAACTGCAAACCCCAGGATTCCAGAGGATGTTGAAAGTGGAATCATCGCGCTATAACAGTCTAGTGCGGAAATGGCTTATGAAGGCTAACTCGCCATGGGTCATGTTAGACGCTTCCTTGGACATCTGAGACTATTGTGCAACATGAAGAACGCATGAGTGCCCAAAGAAAGAGGCACTCATCCTCCAGAGCAGTTGAAACATAGTGATCATTGATTATGTTTAATAATTTACCCAATCAGTCTCAGGTACAGCTTTCAATTCAATAAAATGACAACATCAAGAAAGCAGAATTTAAGATATAAAACTGACAGATGAAAATAAAACACAGTTCTGCTTTGGTCAGACCCCACATGGAATATTGTGTCCAGTTGTGGCCACCAACGTTCAGGAAGGATATTGACCAGCTGAAAAATGTCCAGAGGAGGGCAACCAAAATGGTGAAGGGTCTGGAAACCATGTCCTATGACTGTCCTCATAGGGCATGGTTTCCAGACCCTTCACCAGCTTAGGGAGCTGGGGGTGTTTAGTCTGGAGAAATGAAGGTTGAGAGGTGACATGATAGCCATGTTTAAATATTTGAAGGGATACTATATGGAGGATGGGGCAAGATTGTTTTCTGCTGCTCCAGAGACCAGGACATGGAGCAATGGATTCAAATTACAGGAAAAAAGATTCCATCTAAACATTAGGAAGAATTTCCTGGTGGTAACAGGAGTTTGACAGCAGAATACGCTGCCTCAATGGAGTGTGGTGGAGTCTCCTTCTTCAGAGGTTTTTAAACAGAGGCTGGAGGACTGTCTGTCAGGAACGCTTTGATGGTGCATTCCTGCATGGCAGAAGAGGGCTGGCTGCAATGGCCTTTGTGGTCTTTTCCAGTTCTCATTCTATAATTCTGTGAAAACACTTCAGCATATAAAATCAGATTAATATCAGCAGGAGGAAAAGAGTGCAAACACCGGGACGCACTAAAACAGCTGTACTAATAAGCCATCTGTCTCTTGTGGTTTTCTGTTATTATTAACATGGTAATGATATGCAAATATAACACTTTTCCAGGTGCCTTGAGCCCTTTTAGGAGGTGCCAGCTGTGTGAAATCTCTCCTTACCTTTTAACTATCGAAACAGGCAGTAATTACACTCCAGAAACAGAGAAGAGGCCAGGTCATATTTGGTTTTTGGGTTTTTTTTTAAAGAAAATGTATGCATAAACATGGGAAAGATGAATAGCAAACAGACCTTGCACTGCTACATAATAAACCATATCCCTTGACAATGACAATTAAGAATAAATTGTGGCCACTGAACAACTTAAAGAATCCCTGTCCTTTTATACTTCTTTGCCTGCCTCAATTGCCCTCTCTAACTGACTTTGTCTCCTCCCTTAGAAAGGTGGTCTCTTTTATTTTTTAAACAGTTTAAGTTCTACCTTCTGCATTTAGTTTAAGGAATCCTCACCACTTACATGGATCATAGTTATTTTGACCTGTAAGAAGACCTGTTCTAATTACTTCAGTGGAAGTTAAGAGTCCCCGAGAAAGTTATTTTACAATACGTATATGAAAGTCACCTCTCTCACTCTCAGGTGTCACAAGAATGAACCACCCGGTTTCTCTGTGGCAACACCCATTTCTGAAAATACAGTTGCACAAAACAAAAGGAGGTGAAAAGAACACTTGGGAACGCAAGAAGGTACAGAGGAGATTACAGAGAGTTTTCAAAAAGGCCCGTACAGCAAAAAGACACAGCCCCCCCCCCAAGGAGGTGGCAAATATATGGCCTCCAATTAGGATAAATAGTCACTTCTGTGGCCAGGGTTTCCTCCAAGGTCCTCAAACAACATTGGTGGGCAGCTTCTGCAGAAATACATCCCCCCATCATCTACTGAGGGTCACATTTTGCACTGGCGCACTACCAAATTTGCAATAACAACCTATTCTCCACACAGCTTCTCTTCAAGATAAGGTGCAGGGAGAGGGTGTGCCTTGTTTTAAGGCCAGATTGTGCTTCCAGAAGCTTGAGTGAAGTTGGGAAAAAGAGTTTTGTGCTTTCTGCCCACCATACTTTGAAGAACTCAATACAAGGTTCAAGAGCCTCCTTCTTTGGACGTTTTTATACAGAAGATCGATGGCCATCTGTCGGGAGTGCTTTGATTGCGTCTTCCTGCATGGCAGAAGGGGGTTGGACTCAGTGGGCCTTGGGGTCTCTTCCAACTCTGGGATTTTAAAAATCCTGGTTTTGACCCACAAAGTTCTAAATGGCTTGGTGACAGGAAGTCTGAAAGATTGTCTCTTCCCACATAAGGCTGCCTGAAATGTAAGATCCTTCATGAAAGCCCTTTGTGTGTCCTACCATCTCACTGAGGCTAGGCTGGTTGGACTTGGCAGCAAGGTTTCCCCTGTAGCAGCACCCCAACTATGGAATTCCCTCCCAGGGAAGCCACATTGGCTCCATCCATTCTGAGTTTCCAAACTATCACTGTGCCATTGACGCTCAACCATGGAATAAAAGAGACCAGACACAAAGCTGGGTTAACTAAGGGCCACTTTATTTTGACCTGTATTATTTAAATTGCATGAATCTGAAAGATACCGGGGGGGACATGATATGGATCCAGCTGATGCCAGGGTCACAACATGACAACGTGCTCAGCTTACCCATGGGTGATAACACCTCAGCCCCAGAGGCAATCCAAATTGCTTTGGTTGCTCCCCAGTCCAGCATCTTGGAAGGTAACCCAGGGATTCCCACCCAAGCTGCATGGCTCCAAAGGTGAGAGTCTTATTCCCAGGTTAACCTCAAGGGTAGCCTCCTTCACCGAACACTCTGGGATGCAGGGCCCTAAAGAGGTGGTTCCAGAGCCCTCCCCTCCACCAAATGGGTGCCAACAGGTTTTATTATCACCCATTATCTGTCGCAGAAAGGGACAAGCGTCTGCTTAGTCTCTTTCCCCCCACCAGGCCTGACAACACAGCCCTCACCCCTTCTCAATTCTTCTAGAACAACTGAGAGAAGTGAAACCTATTTTAGCTTCTGTACTGGGTATACAGTATTAATAACATGTATTAGAAGCATATATATATTAGCTTATATGTATAACACATATTTTAGATATATTTACACATATATTTCAATATATTTTATATTTGAGCTTCTGTAATACACTAAGTCTAAGAAAACAGCTTCCTAAAATTGGCAGCCGAACAAAAGAGGGCCTCCAAGACCTTGGATCTTTAGGGTGGCTGGTGTGTTTCAGACAACAACACACCAGACAGGACAAGGCCATCTGTAAGGAGTAAACGGGTTGATAAGGAATATAAGAAAAAAGGTTGGCATTGTTTAGAAGTGGGGTGGTTAGAAACTGTTAGGGTGATTACACCAAGGGGCGTTTTGAAACTGCTAAAGAGAATTAGGGATACACGAGGGAAATGCATGATCAGTGCGTGATCACTCATACTGTAAATATGGGGAAGGGGAAATGTAACTTCTTAGGCGGTCCTGATAGGCTGTAACCTTTGGGGTCCTATCTAATGGGATCCCAGAGGAAGGAAAACCTGCGACGGGGCCAGGGGATAAAACATGAGGTATTCAACACTGAGGTGTGTCCTTCCCTCTGGGGAGCACCCGCTTCTGCAGAAACGTACTCTTAATAAACATTAATGCTTCAGCCAATCCTGTGCTAAATTGTTTTATGAGTCTTTTCAGCTATTTCTCACACAACTGAGTCCCATGATCAAACACATGCACCTCATCTGCTCAGTATAGGTCTGGCCACCCAAATAGGTTGCCAAGATGAGGAATAAAGTGGCCCAAATCTGATTATTCACCATTCTCCTGGCATGACCAAAACACTAGGTGGAGGCCCACGGTGCTCCACGGCCTTGCCCGTCAGCAAACCTAGGTCACTACCGCCAAGGTGAATGACAAAAACATCAGGTGAAGGCACACACTGCTCCGAGGTCTTGCCCGTCAGCAAGCCTAGGTCATTACTGCCAAGGTGAATGACCAAAAACACCAGGTGGAGGCCCACAGCGCTCGAAGGTCTTGCCCTTCAGCAAGCCTAGGTCACTACCGCCAAGGTGAATGACCAAAACATCAGGTGGAGGCCCACGGTGCTCCAAGGCCTTGCCCATCAGCAAGCCTAGGTCACTACCGCCACAGTGAATGACCAAAACATCAGGTGGAGGTACACACTGCTCCGAGGCCTTGCCTGTCAGCAAGCCTAGGTCATTAATGCCAAGGTGAATGACCAAAACATCGGGTGGAGGCACACACTACTCCGAGGCCTTGCCCATCAGCAAGCCTAGGTCATTACTGCCAAGGTGAATGACCAAAACATCAGGTGGAGGTACACACGGCTCCGAGGCCTTGCCCGTCAGCAAGCCTAGGTCATTACTGCCAAGGTGAATGACCAAAACATCAGGTGGAGGCCCACGGTGCTCCAAGGCCTTGCCCATCAGCAAGCCTAGGTCACTACCGCCACAGTGAATGACCAAAACATCAGGTGGAGGTACACACTGCTCCGAGGCCTTGCCTGTCAGCAAGCCTAGGTCATTACTGCCAAGGTGAATGACCAAAACATCGGGTGGAGGCCCACACTACTCCGAGGCCTTGCCCATCAGCAAGCCTAGGTCATTACTGCCAAGGTGAATGACCAAAACATCAGGTGGAGGTACACACGGCTCCGAGGCCTTGCCCGTCAGCAAGCCTAGGTCATTACTGCCAAGGTGAATGACCAAAACATCAGGTGGAGGCCCACGGTGCTCCAAGGCCTTGCCCATCAGCAAGCCTAGGTCACTACCGCCACAGTGAATGACCAAAACATCAGGTGGAGGTACACACGGCTCCGAGGCCTTGCCCGTCAGCAAGCCTAGGTCATTACTGCCAAGGTGAATGACCAAAACATCAGGTGGAGGCGCATGGTGCTCATCAAACACAATGGCAGCAGGCTACTCCACTGCAGGCCTTGTTTACCAAGCCACTCCACAGTAGCTGACTCATCCAGCCCCAGCTGAGAGCCAGCATGGTAAATCTGGGCCTGGTATGCCATCCAAAAACTGTTGTCTTGCCACACAGCACCTAGAATTCAACAGAGAAACAAAGACAACAGGAACAAAGTTACTTGAGCAAAACAGCCTCAAAATTTGAAAGGACACATGTACATCTTTGCAGGAGATTTCCAGTGGTGGTTGACTGGATGTCTTGTGGGCTGAAGCCCTTCCCAGAAGTACTGGAGGAAGTCTCAATCCTAAATGAATGGGTGCCAATCTTAGCTTTGTGCAGGCCCAAGCACTGTAAGGCCTTCACAGTAACTGTCCAAAATAGATACCTCTAAGGCCCAAAAGCTGAAGTGCCAAAACAAACCAACAAGCCCAGTCTAGCCCCCAAAAGCTGCACATAATGCATGAACAGGGCATAAAGCTGGGTCAGAGCGGAAGCCGAACTATACCTTTTCCCCAGGTTTGAATAACTAAAGCATGAAGAGAAGGCCCAGTGTGTTCCTCAAACAGAAGAAGCAACCAATAAATCATACTATAGCACAAATCAGCACCTGTTGTCTTGCCAAACTGCACCGGGGAACTAACTGAAAAGACAAAGAACAACAATGTTAGAGTGTTATAAAGTGCTCTGCACCTAAGAGGATGCACAGACATCTTCACAACACATGACCTCACCCCATTCGGAGCCTAAGCCCTTTGCAAAAGCCGTAGAATCTAACCCACATTGGCAATCTTCCCTCTTTTCCTGGTACACCCTTCCAGAGTCTTGTGTGTGCTAAAATTGCAGGTGGTGTCCTCATGCCCCTGAGCTTTAGCAGTGAAAGCTAGGCCATTTCCCCACTAGACTGTTAGAGGGCTATCATTCCACTTTCAACCTCCTATGGAATCCTGGGGCCCGGCCACCCCCCCCAACCTGTGCCCTTTGGATGCCTCCCTCCCCAGGGTCCCTGTGGGTGCCTCTGCCCAAGGAAAGTGCCCAACCTGAACCCGAGGCTCTGGACCTGGAAGGGGTCCCCAGGAGGCATCCAGCCCAGCCCACTTCAGCCACGTGGGGGGGAATCCCCACATCTAAAGCCCCCCCCCAAGAGTGAGTGAGCAAGCAAGACACTTCTCCTTAGAGACTCCCGAGGAAGGACAAGCCACCCCGCTTCACAGGCCCTCTTCCACTGGGGAACAATTCTGATACTAACCAAGTTTTTCCATGGGGGGTCCCTCCCTCCCTGCTGGATGGAGGGAAGTGCTGCCCCTCTCTTGCCAGAGAACTACCAACCCTCCCCACTCTCCTCGACACCATCCCACCCCCCCCAAAAAATAAGCCTGCTTCGGAGAAAGCAGCCTCCATGGGGGGAAGCGATGCCTAGTGGTCAGCCCAGAGGACTCGTCCCAGGAGAGATGCCAAGGCCCCCAGAGGTGGTGATGCGCTAAAGCGTGAGGCCACAGCCCAACACCTTCCATCCCTGGATGCAGGAGAAGGCAACTTCTTTCCAGAACAAATGGGCAAGGAGGAGGCCGGTGAAGTATCTGGGAGAGAGCAAAAGCCGGCCTGATGCGCCATGCCAAAGCTGGGCGGGATGACGACGATATGAGACGCCTGGCGCATGGGGGCAGCCCACAAATGCCTCGGTGTGCTGTAATTAACAGATGCTCTTGAACGCAGAGCTGGGTATGGCACCAATCTTCCGTAAAGTGCTCCGGTTTAACAACCAGTTGTGCAAAGCTCAACGCCCAAGTTCCCAGCCTGGGGCCATTTCCGGACTAGACTGTTATAGCACTATTATTCCACTTGCAACATCCTATGGAATCCTGGGGTTTGCAGTTTTGGGAGGGGCCAGCTGGCCTGGGTTCGCAGCGCTCTCTGTAACCATATTTCTTATACTTCGTTGCTGAAGGAATACTTGTGTGATTCAGTGTTCCTTGTTGATTGTTAACCAGAAGTTGCTTTATTGTCAACCATGTATCAGAAGTTTAGTCATGAGAAAGCAAATATTTTTGCACATGCGCTGTGTGCTTTATGAGATCCTTGTAAATCCCCTCCTGTTTTTACAATAAAAGGTCCTTCCTTTTGCTCATGTAAGAAGTGGTTTTGACTGCATTCTTGCTGAAGAGGTGAAGTCCCAACATGTCCACATGTTGGCTTTTTTTTTAACAGCTGCATCACACCGTTGACCCATGTTCACCTTTTGGTCTACTAAGGCTCCTAGATCCTTTTCACACGTATTCTTGTTAAGCCAGGTGTTGCCCATCCTCTATCCGTGCATTTTGTCTTCTCCCCCTAAGTGTAGTACCTTACCTTTCTCCCTTTTAAGATTCATTTGTGAAATAAATATGCTCAAGTGGATTTTACTTGGATTCTACTAAAGTGGCATAATAAGATAGAAAACTTTTAAATTAAAATATAATAGATGAACAAGCTGTATTGCAGAAGCAAACAATTATCTTGATGTTATGTGTAGTACAGATACAATGTCAAAAATAATGGGTTCTAGTATGGATTGGAAGAAAAACGAAAACATATCTTGTTAAGCATACGAAGTATTTGTTTTTTTTATGTATATATTGATCAATAATATATATATATATGTATGTATGTATGTATGTATGTATATGTATATATATTCATTTGCTTAGCTTTGGCCCAACTCTCTAATCTGTTAAGATCGTTTCGAATTCTGATCCTGTCATCCGCAGTATTAGTTACCCCTCCCAGTTTGGTGTCACTTGCAAATTTGATAAGCTTTCCTTCTGTTTGATCATCCAAGTCGGTTATCGGGGAAGATCTTCTGACTCTTGAATAACTGACGGTGAATGTTTATCCAGTCTTGCAACAAAGCGTTTTATCAACACCACAATCATCCACCTTGTAAGAAATAGCTGATAAGACTCATAAAACAATTTAACACAGGATCGGCTGAAGCATCAGATGTTTATTAAAAAAATTAATTCATCTCTGCAGAGCCGGGTGTCTCTTTTAGAGAGAGAGACACCACTCCCCCATGGAATAGTCCACATTTTATCCCCTTGCCCGACGTAGGTTTCCCCTCCCCTTGGACAGGACCCAAAGGTTACAACCCTATCAGAATCGCCTAAGAAGTTACATGCCCCCTTCCCCATATTTACAGTATATATGATCACGCACATAATCACGCTTTTCCCTCGTGCTTCCTTAATTCTCATTAGTAATTTCAAAATGCCCATCAAATAACTCCTAACTGTCCCTTTTGCTAAACAGTGCCAAATTCCTGTCTTTTCTTTATCAACTTAGTTTTACTCCTCACAGCTCTGTTGACCTTCAGTCTGCAGAAGCTGAGAAAGGAGTATCCCCCCTTTGCACCTGACAATCCAAAGCCTTCTTTAGCTGCCAGTTCTAAAAATATGCCTCTTAGACTTTATTGTATTACAAAAGCTTAAATACAAAACATACTAAAACATGTGTGTGTAAATATATTTAAAATGTGTCACACTTATAAGCTAATACATGTATGTTAATAATACTGCAGAAACTAAAAAATATATTTCATTTCTCTCACACCTTGATCATCAGCCGAAGTCTACACCATGGGGATATAGAAGTCTATGAATGGCGAAGTTATTGCATTGCAACGTATTCGGTGCAACAGAAGGGATGGCCCTGTTGTGTGCCCCACCACGTTGATGGTGGGGCTTGGCAGCAAGGCTTTCCCCATAGCAGCAACTATGGAATTTTCTCCCAGGGAAGCCATATTGGCTCCGCTGGTGGCGGGGAAACCCTAAACTGCAAACCCCAGGATTCCATAGGATGTTAGAAGTGGAATAATAGCACTGTAACAGAACATTTCCGCACAACACTCTTACAGCATGATGATTCCACTTTCAACCTCCTATGGAATCCTGGGGTTTGCAGTTCCGTGAGGGGCCACCCGGCCCCTCCCCGAACTGCAAACCCCAGGATTCCATAGGAGGTTGAAAGTGGAATCATCGCGCTATGAGTGTCGTGCCGAAATGTGAGGCACACCTGTAGTAGGGTTGCTAGTGTCCCTTTATTTGAGCTTCTCCCTTAGATGCCAGCTCTTAGAGTGTCCCCTATTTGAAGGTTGGAAAGCCTTTCCTTTAACACAGACTAAACAAGATGCCAAAAATCCAGTATTTTGGGATGTGGACCCCAGATAAGGATAGGAATGTGTGCATCGCCTGATTTATGAACGTGCAAACTAAATGCCAATTTCACAGAGCTAGGTTATCTGAAATCCAAACGTTCACGTGTCGTTTGGATAGAAGGCAGATTTGTTAGCTGCCACTTCCTGATGGTCAACCCTGCATGTCATGAATTTTGGCTATTTCTTCTTGCTGTTTTGAAAAACTTGGTAATATGACTCAATATAAACCGCCTCCCCTGCTGAGAAGAGATGAAAAGACCAGATTCACTGAAAGAAGCCCGTCTCTTTCACCTTCCTCAGACGAAAATGAAAAAGCGCGCCAACTTCTGAGCATTGAGCTCTCACCCGAACAACAAAACATTCCCTCAGAGAACCCCCTCGCCGCCACTGCGCAGGCGCAGATTGGAAGCCTGGAGACGGTTAAGGAACTCGCCACGCGCACTAGGTTCCTTCCAGTGCGCAGGCGTCGCTGAGCTCTTTCTAGCACCCGCGAGATCCAGCTCGCACTGGCCGCCAATGCGCATGCCCACCGCGTTGCAGGAGAAGGTGTCCCCACGGATGATAGCAACGAGGTGTTCCAGCTAAAGTGGAATAATCCCGCTATCGGCGCCTTGTGATAGCGCACAGATACACAGGTGGCCCTACATAATAAGCGACATGGCACAAGATAATATGAGGATGACAGTAGTAATAATAACAACAACAACAATAGCAGCTTCGAGGCTCCCCTTCTGTTCGGCGGGGCCGCTCTCAGCCTGAGGAAGCGGGCCTTCGCTCCTCCCTCGCCCGGCCGGGAGGGCGGCTCCCTCCACGCTCGCCGCGTCCGACGCGCCCGGCCTCTCTCTCCCGCCTTCCCTCCTCCTCCGCGGCTGCGGCGGCTGGGAGGCGGTAACAAGGACGGGCCGCCCCGCCCCGTTCGCCGGGCGAGCGGGCCGGCCGGCTTTGCCGCGTAGGCGCGGGCGCGCGTGTGGCGCGTCGCGTCGCCCGTTTGCTGCCGCCGCCTCGCGGCTTGCGCTCTCCTCGCTGCGGCATGGAGAGCCGTGAGGAAGCCGCCAACGCGCCTCACAGCCCCCGCCTGAGCGACTTCTTCAAGCGCTCGGTGGCGGCCGCGAGGGGTGGCGTCGCCTCCGCGTCCGAGGAGAAGCCGCTGACCGACTCCGAAGCGGCGCGGTTGGCCTCGGAGAAGCCGCCGCCGCCGCCGCCGCCTGAGTCGCCTCGGCCGGCGTTAGCGCCGCCGCCGCCGCCGCCGCCGGGCTCTGAGGCGACGGTGGCGGAGCCTCCCGGCGGGCCGCTCCAACTGCCCCTCTCGCCGCCGCCGCCGCCGCCGCTCCACCACCGCCGCCGCCCGCCCCCGCGCCGCCGCCCGCCCCACCCGCCGCGCCACTCCTCCCCGCATCCTCCTCCTCCTCCTCATGCCGCCGCGTCTCCCCCTCAGCGGCACCGTCAACGCCGCCGCCGCGGCCGCCGCCGCCTCCTCCTCCTCGACCCCGGCGGCGGCGCCCTCATGGAGGCCGGGGGAGGCGCCCTCCGCTACCAGCCCCGGGCCGAGGACGACGACGACGAGGGTGAAGACGACGACGACGACGACCTAGACGGAGACGACGACGAAGATGGCGAGGAGGAGGGGGAAGAGAGCGGCGGCGGCGGCGGGCTGGGCAGCAGCGAGAGTGCCGGCAGTGGCTTCTCCGTGGCTCCCGGAGGAGGCGGAGGGCCGGAGCCCCGCAAGCGAGCCCGGGGGACGGCCGGCGGCGGCGGCGGCGGCGGCGGCTCCTCGACCGGCTCCTCGTCCTCGATGGGGGCCGCCCGCTGCTACGAGGTGGTCCGGGAGCTGGGCCCCGAGGAGGTGCGCTGGTTCTACCGCGAGGACCGCAAGAGCTGGAAGCCCTTCATCGGCTATGACTCGCTTCGCATCGAGCGGGCCTACCGGACCCTCCTCCTCCGCGAGCGGCAGGACGAGCCCGGCGGCGGCGGCAGCCCCGAGAAAGCCTCGCCGCCTCCCCCGGCGGGTCTGGCCCCGGAGCCGGTCTGCGTCCGCGGCGGCCTCTACGAGGTGGACGTGGCCAGTGCCGAGTGCTACCCGGTCTACTGGAACCGTAAGTCTGCCCGGCTCTCGCCCGCCCGCCCGCAGCATCCTCCCCAGCGCCTGCCGCCGCCTGATTAGGGTCCCTCTCCTCCAGTCAGGAATTCCCTTGGCCTCGCCTTTCCAAGGGAAGGTCCTGGGGGGCTGGGGGCGCCGTGGCAGGGGAGTAAGTCATAGCCCGTTCACGCACTACACTGTTACAGTGCTATTATTCCGCTTTCAGTCTCCTACGGAATCCTGGGGTTTGTAGTTCACTGAGGCGGCCCAAGAGCTCTCTGGCTGAGGATTCTCCAGGGCCCTCCCTGAACTGCTTACGCCCGGATGCCGTCGGAGGTTGAAAGTGGAATAATAGCACTATAATAGTCTAGTGCAGAAGGCTATAAAGTTTCGTGGCAAGCACGAATGCATGGTAGCATGTTGTTTTAGCACGTTGAACGTTGGTCATTTCTGCCCTACACTGTTGTACTGCTATTATTCCACTTTCAGCATCCTGGGGATCCTGGGGTTTGCAGTTTGCTGAGTCCAAAGAGCTCTCTGGCTGAGAATTCCAAAGGTCCCTCGGTAGACTGCAAACCCAGGATTCCATCCGAGGTTGAAATAGCACTGTAACAGTCAAGTGCAGAAATGGCCAGAATCAGAGAGTAGGAAGAGACCCCAAGGGCCATCCATCCAACCCTCTTCTGCCATACAGGAAGACACAATCAAAGCACTCCTTTTGACAGATGGGCATCAACTTCCAAAGAAGGAGACTCCACCACCCACTCTGAGGCAGCAGTGTTTTCTGCTGTCAAACTCCTCTTACCCTCAGGAAATTCTTCCTGATGTTTAGGCATCATCTGTTTTCCTGAAGTTTGAAGCCATTGCTCCCTGTCCTTGTCTCTGGAGCTGCAGAAAACAAGCTTGCTCCATCTTCAATATGTTGTTGTCTGCCTTCAAGTTGTTTCAGACTTATGGAGACCCAAAGGCAACCCTAATCACAGGGTTTTCAGAGGCTGAGAATGTGTGATGTGCCCAGGGTCACCCAGTGGGTTTCCATGGCCAAGTGGGGAATTGAGCCCTGGTCTGCAGGGTCGTTGTACTGTGCTCAAACCACTATGCCATGCTGGCCCTCATCTTCTATATGACGTCCTTTCAAATATTTAAATGAAGATACCATGTCACAGTTTCACCTTCTCTTCTCTAGGCTAAATGTACCCAACTTCCTAAACTGCTCCCAGTAGGACTTCATGGTTTCCAGGTCTTTTAACATTTTGGCTGCACTCCTCTGAGCGAGTTTCAGCTTGTCAATATCTTTCTTGAATTGTTGTACCTAGAACTGGACACAATATTCCAGATGAGGTCTGACCAAAAGAGAGCAGAGTGTTACTAACTTCCTTCCACCTGGACTCTATGTTCCTGTTGACACAGCCTAGAATCACATTGGGTTTTTTGTAGTTGCACTGTGACAGTGTTGATTCATGTTCTCATGTGGAAGCAAAAAGCGGGGAGGACTAATGAAAGCAGAAGAAACCAGACACACAGTCACAGAGTGGTCAGTTGATGGATGGTTTTTTGGATTAAAAAAGCAAACATTTATTTTATGTCTTGTCTCTTTTATGATTTAACAAACTGTGAAGAAGGCCTTTGAGAGCATACAGTCAGAAAGGCATTGGACTTTTTTATCAATAAAAGCATGTAGCATTTGACCATCTTGATAGGTATCTCAGGCTTCTTGGGAATAAGTCACATTAAGTTGGGACAACTGGACAGAAAGTCCATCCCAGCCAGATCTTCCAGTGTGTAATGGATGCAGGACAGGAGACAGTCCTGTTCATCAAACCTGGGGGGAAAAGTCAAACGTGCAGATAAAGGTGATACTTTTATTAAGCTAACAACAACATCAACTATAAAATGTTGGGTGAAACTTTTTGGATCACCTAATTTCTCCACCAGGCAAGGGACTGCGCAAAGTACGGAGCGGGAGAAGGAGATGGAAAAAGCCAAAATAGACTTGGAGTGCTTTAACACTAAATGGTTATAGCACTTTGATTCCACTGTAACTCTCATGGCTGCATCCTGTGGAATCCTGAGATGTGTAGTTTGAGAAATTAGAGTTCTTTGGCAGAGAATTCTAACTACCCCTCGGTTGACTGCAAATCCCAGGATTCCGTAAGGATGGAACCATGGGCTCTTTCACAATAGGTAATAATAGTGCTTAGAGCTGGGTGACTTTGGGTGCGTCACATCCACTGAGCCCTAGCAAAGCCCATGATAGGGTTGCCATAAGTCAGAAATGACTGGAAGACACACAACAACAACAATAATGATAGTGCTGTGATTCCACTTTAACTGCCATGGTTCCATCCTATGGATCCTATGGAATTTAGGGATTTTTAGTTTAGGGATTTACAGTTAGAGCTAGAGAGCTCTAGTGCCTCGCCAGACTACAGCTCCCAGGATGCCATAGTATGCATCCATAGCAGATAAAGTATAACTGTTGTGCTATCTTGAGAATTGGGATAAAATCTCTAGAGGGACGTGAATGGGAGGACCAAGTCTGTTTTTACCTCTTTCTTTTTTGTCCTCCCACAAACTTCTGCAGTATCTTGGTTGCTGAAGTAGACTGGTGACTCCCCACAGCTTGCACACTGTTTCGTGCTTTGGGAGGTGTTTGTTACTGTGTGCCATCAAGTCAGCTTTGACTTATGGTTCCCTTATGAATCAGACCTCTAAGGGCACAGGCTGTCCACAGACTCACTGAGGCTTTGCAAACTCTGGGCAGCCGTGGCTTCCGTGATTGAGCCAATCCACTTGTAATATGGTCTTTGTCTTTTCCTGTTGACTTCTACTTTCCTGAACATTGTCTCATCTTCCAGCGAGTCATGTCTCATGATACATCCAAAGTACATTAGCGCCAGTCATTTCTGCTTCTAGTGACCATTTATTTGGTTTTTTGATATAGAGATAGCCTGTAAAGGCATTGCCCTAATAATGGTTTTGCAGTTGATTCAAAAGCAAGTGACATTTGGGTTCAGTAGGGCTGGTTGAACCCTAAAGTGATTTCACAGGGTTTTCTTGGCAAGATTTGTTCAGAGGGGTTTGCCCTCGCCTCCTTCTGGGGCTGGGAGAGTGACTTGCCCATGATCACCCAGTGGATTTCCATGGCTGAATGAAGAATTGAACCCTGATCTCCAGAGCCATACTCTTGTGCTCAAACCACTGTGCTGTGCTGGCTCCCAATTAAGCATGCAGCACAATTTTATAATTTTAAGGACCAGGCATGAACACCTTTTTCTTTAAAGGCACAAGTGCAGGTGTCTCTGCCTACAGCAGTGGTTCTCAACCTGTGGGTCCCCAGATGTTCATGGACTTCAGCTCCCAGAAGCCCTGAGCATTGACCATAGCGGCTGGGGCTTCTGGGAGCTGAAGTCCATGAACATCTGGGGACCCACAGGTTGAGAACCACTGGCCTACAGGCTTTGAGCTTTACAAAAGAAAGATGTGGGGGGAAATGAGCAAGGGAATGAATACCTACCACCTCTTTAATCCCTAGTTTGCTGTCTTCTGTGGATTCTCTTCAGTGCCATTTTCCCAGTACCAAACGTTGATTCCTTGTGTGACACTTCCAAGTTCCTCTTTGTGTCTCAAACAAGTTATAAATCTGTTGTGTGTATAATTTTCTCTACTGTTCCTTTTTTCCAACACATCCTGCTGTGCATTTCCACAGTTCTTCTCAATTTGTTGTTACAGTCTTTGCTGTCAACTTGGCTTTCAGTTATGACGGACCTAGAAATGAGAGACTTCCAAGAGTCTGGGCCAGCAGAGCCCTGCTCAGGCCTCGCAAACTCAGGGCCGTGAGTTTCTTTACTGAGTCAATCCACCTGTTGTGTGGTCTACCTCTTTTCCTACTGCCTTCCATTTTGCTGACCATTATCTTACCTAGCAATGATTTACATTGTCTCATTATATGTCCAAAATGAAACTGCCTCAGTTCAGTCATCTTGGCATCTAGTGAATGTTCACGCTTCATTTGATGCAAGACTAGTTTATTTATCTTTTTAGTAGTCCATAGTATCCACAGAACTCTCTTCTAGGACCACATTTCAAATGAGTTGATTTTCTCCCTGTCAGCTTTCCAGCTTTCACAAACATACATAGAAATTTTCCCATTATGATGCCAAATTTCCTCGTTAATTTGGCATTTTCTTTTCTCATACATACATACATACATACGTACTGTTCATAAGCTTTTCTTTGCCCTCTTTTTATGTTATTTATGGATTGACAGACACACCCCTCGCACACACAAATAACACACCTATGGGTGTTGTGAAGTTCATGTAGGTGTCATGAAGTTCTTTACCCTCTCATTTTCATGTAGGCTGGTTCGATTCTCTTGTGACCTGTTTCCTTGTTCTTCAAACATCTATCATTAAGCACCTGTTTGAACTTTCAACTAGATACAAACCAAGGAAGTCTTGCTTACTTTTCTAACACCTGCAATCCTCCCATTTGTGCAAGAGAGGCAACTTTTTATATTTTACGCAACCAGATATGCTTGTGCTATCACTTGCTGTCTCCTTAATCTTTGACTGCTTTGCAGTTTCAATGAGTTAGTTTGTGATTTCCTTAATACATCACTTTCTTATGATCATTGTCTGCTAATTTGGGGTGTGGGTGGAGAATAGCCACTTTCTTGGAATACATGCCATGCTAGGCAAGTGTAGAAGCTTGACTGAGTGCTCACTGAGATCAGGGCTCTATGGCATCGTGAGGGAGTTACTCCTCAGCTTCCTAACAATTTGAAAATAGCATATGCAGGTGTATGCATGTACAGTCTTGTTAGTCTGTATCAGGTATAAGGTTTGTGAGTAGACATTGTCATCAATCGTCATGACAAGAAGGAAGCTGCACTATACCATAAGAGGCTGTGCAGAATCCAAACCCTTCTCAGCCTAGGAATGTTGGAAATTACTTAGGATTACCTTCCTACTGGTCTCATGTTGTGCCGGCATAGTCCCTATGTCCCTGGATTAGAGAAAGTTTAGATCTGTCTTAACCTGGCTTCTCTCTGGCCCACCCCTTCTCCATCCCTTCTTTAGCTTTTCTGCTAGGAAATCCTAGCTAGAAGAGTATTTCTGTGAGTAGAGAGCTCTGTTGGAAGATTTCTGAGATCAGTGGGCAGAAGAGGGTTCTGCTGGCAGAAGAAGCTTGTACCTAATCTTTATCCCTGCAGCTAGCCCATCTTTTGAGGTATGATTGCACTGCCTGGCAGAAACAAGTTTTGCTATTACCAAAATGGTTCTTCTTCTTATCCTTTTTTTCCTTTTGTTTGTTTTTTTTCTTGTCGGGGAGCAAATGGGACATGGTATGGTCATTTTCAGTGATTTGTCTACCCTGTTCACGTATGAAGTGGTGATGAGAATTTTATTATTTCTGAAAGGAAATGTGAACAAGCACAATTGAACTCTCTGTTTCCTTCCCCCTCCTCACAATCTCCTCATAAAACTTTTAGGCACATCTCTGCTAACCCATTAATGGCTTTTATGTGTCTGCCATCCTCATAGAAATTCACTGCCGGCATGGTTCTTGCTTTAGTATTTGTAGATTGGCCTTTGTTGAACAGTTGGGGTGCAGGATGACATTTTAGGTATGTGTATGTTTCCAGAAGCAGACAGGCTTATGAAGGGGAGACTCAAGAGTGTGTTCTTCATGATATACAGTGCAGAGTTTTTCATCCAAAGTTTCTAAACCTGACTACAGCAGAGAATGTGACATGAAATACTCTGCACATCTCAGAAGCCAAAAGAGCACTTCAGTTTCCCAGTGATAGGTTTTTGTGCCCTGTACAACTCTTTATTCCTACTTTTTTTGTTACTCTTAATGCCCTTCCCTCATCAGATCCCTCCTATTCAGTTGCCATGCTTTTCCTCATTGTTCTGTAAAATCCCCTCTGGAAAGCTTGAATCTTGGAAGCAGAATAAATGAAGCATGAGTGAGAAGGACTGTAACAGTTCCACATCTTCTGAATGCAAGTTTCCCTGGTGCTGAGTTTTTGAGGCAGAGCACATACAGCCCTGGCAGTGTAAGCCTTGGCATCCCTCACCATTTATCCTTTGGAACTAGATAGATGAGAAGGCAGAGCCTCATGGAATATTTTGGCAGCTGGGTAGTTGGATGCCTTGGGCTATTGGAGGACATGGATACATGAGGCAAAGAGGGGGGAAGATTAATTAGTTAACTTTTTCCTGCATTAGCATGTGGGCATGGAAAGAAAGTAATGTTTGTCTGAAGAGGAAAGGATAGGAGAAAGGGGAGGGGAGGGCATGAGATACTGACATTGGTGACCTACTGCATAGCACCCCTGTTTTTCAGTGATTTTTGCCTTCTCATTAGATCTGTGTGGCAAACGTTTGAAATAGCTGCGTATGCTGTTAACCAAGGGATTTCTGAGACTGGAAGTAGAGATTCCCAGATGTCAGCCTCAGAAGCATAATTGTACCAGGAAGGAAAGCAAGCATGTGATCTTGAGAAGATTAAGGGTGTTGACAGAAAGTGACCCGTTAATAATGAAGTTGTAGTGACCTGCTTTACCTTGGGTAGTTGTATCAGTTTACTGGATTAAAATCACAGCTGGCTCCTTGCCCTTTGATACTCTGTAGTAAGGCCACGGCAAAGCACCTGCAATACTATTTCCTCACAATCGTCTTTGCCCAGTGGGGGATTTTTATCATCTTCCTCACATATTCTTATACCCTGTTAAGCCAATTCACAGAATACTGATAGAAGGTAAACATTCAGTGTTATTCCTCTATCACGTGTGTTTTTTTGTTGGGTACAGTGTTGTATAGCATCCAGAGACTCTACATCATGATGCCATTCATTACTGCTGCATAGCTTCTCTTTCCTTCAGTGAGGTTGCAAGGTCTTATTTTGAGGCTGGCTTTAAGTGCTCTGCTTTTGCAAGTTTCACAGGTTTCCTTGCTGCCTATCACAAATTGTGCTCTCTAAGTACAGCTCTTGTTCTAAAGTCCTGAATAAGAGTTTGCATGAATTGATCCTCCTATCGTGGTCTGATGTAGACTTCTGAGGACACCTCTAATGCCTTTCTTAGAGTTGGGTATTCACTGGGCCTTTCTGCACTACAGTAGGCCTCCACATTCGCAGGGATCGAGAAACAGAACCCCTGTGAAAGTGAATAACGAATAACCATGGGCCCCTACCCACACGATTGTGCAGGGTGGTGCAGGAGAGAGCAGGCAGGAAAGATCTTCCCTGCCTGGCTTTCTCACCGGCCCATCCACGTGATTGCACGGGTGGGAGCGGTAGGGGAGAGAGCGGGCAAGAAAGATCTTCCTCACTTGGCTTTCTCACCACCCCATCCATGTGATTGCATGGGTGGGAGCGGCAGGGGAGAGAGCAGGTAGCAAAGGCTCTTCCTCGCTTGGCTTTCTTGACGCCCCCACCCATGCATTTGTGATTGCATGGGTTTGGGCGGCATGGGGGAGAGACCACAGGGAAAGATCTTCCCCACTTTCTGGCCACCCCCACCTGCATGATCTGGTGGACAGCGTGGCAAGAGAGCATGGGGGGAGATCTTCCCTCCCCCTCGTTCTCTTGCCACTGCCTCCAGCCAGCAGTTGCAGGCGGGAGGGGGAGGCCAGTGAGTACCGCAAATAATCAGACCTGCGAAAATCAAACCTGCGAATGTGAAGGGAGAACTGTATACTGTTACAGTGCTATTATTCCACTTTCAACATCCTGTGGAATTCTGAGATTTGTAGTTTGCTGAGGCTAAAGAGCTCTCTGGCTGAGAATTCTAAATGCATCTCTCTAAACTGCAAAACCCAGGATTCCACAGGAGGTCGAAAGTGGAACAATAGCACAATAACTGTGTAGTATGGAAATGGCCACTGTGTAGGGACCAGTAGTTATTTCTCAACAACTGCTTCTTGTTGCTACACTTCTCAGTTTACAGATAATGTGCCCTCGACAATATATGCTTGTGTAAAGTAAATTCAAGAGACAGTATGGTGTAGTGGTTTGAGCCTTGGACTGTGAGTCTGACAGTGGGGGTCCAAATCCCTGCTCAGCCATGGGAACCTACCGCATGAACTTGGGCAAGTCACACTCTCCCAGCCCCAGAGGAAGACAAGGACAAACCCTCTCTGAACAAATTCTGCCCAGAAATTCCTGTGATAGGTTCACTTTAGGGTTGCTGTAAGTCAAAAATGACTTGAAGACACATGACAACAACAAAGTAAACTTATTTTTCTAATAAAGGATTCAACACAAAAACCTCTTCTGTTGATGAAGATTACAGCATTGATCAATATGTAAACATTAAGAAAGTATTGGGCTCGAAAGACATTTTTAAAGAAAAAAAGCTAGTGAAGGAGAAGCGGTAGACAGTTGAGGGAATGCCAGAATGTGTTTCCTGGTGTTCCCATCTTTGTGAAGAAATTCATTATTGTGGGAAGAAGTAAAAAGAATATGCTAAGTGGGGGCAGGGACCAGTAGGATGTGGAATCGTACGTATAACCAGGGATGTTGTTGTGTTGAGAGGCAAGATGCTATTTCAAGTTGATGTAGAGAACAAAGAGGCTGAATCCGGAGTGTCCTGATTGTACAGGTACTGAGATCTGAGAGAGGTGGGAGGAAGGGCGATGGTGTTTGCAAATCCCTTCTCTTCCTTCTGTGCCCCCTGCAGTACCATTTGGAAGAAACTTACAGCCCCCTGGAGCAGTTTTGTGGGCACCGCAAGGAGAGTGTTGAATCAGCAAAAGTCCCCTCCTTCCCCTTGCTCTAGCAGAAACATCCTGCGAGTGGATTTTCAGCTTCCTTCGATGGGAATTTTAGACTCAACACATTCATATGTTTAAGTCAGAATTTTGTTCGAACTTTCTTATGCACCAGTGTTCAGAATTCAGTTTTGTTGATGTAGATGAAGATGAGACTTAGTTTGGATAGTAATATATGGTGGGTGGTGTAAAAATGTGCAGAAAGGGGGGTTGCTTTGGACAGGTAACACTGTCTCAGCCTCAGAGGGAGGAAGTGGCAAAACTCCTCTGAGGGAATCTTGCCAAGCAAACCCTTGGATAGGATCACCGTAAGTCTCAGTCTATTTAAAGGCCCATAACAAAATCAGATTGCAATGTTTTATCTGTAACCTAACCTGGGGTCTGATATATATATATAACTTAAAATATTTTATTTTTACATTTAGTGAAAGTTGCAGTTGGAAGTTTTTTTAAAAAATGAGCCTGTGCACCAGGGTGCATAAGCATTGGCTGGCTTTGTGTTTACCTCCCTCTGCCCAAACGTATGCAGGTCAGCTCAGAAATGGATGTGCTGTTTCGAAAGAGGGAGTGGAATACTGCCTGTGGAAAGTTCTATGAGTAGAACTGTGCCTCTTAGACACTTTCTTATGCGTGCCCCCCACACCCAGAAGTCCTATTTAATCCTGAGCTTTCAAGTCCGATAGGCTTGTGTTCTTCTTGCTTGGTTGCCCGTCTATAGCCACAATAAATTCAGCTCTCTTTTTGGTTTGACAAGTATTTCTAACATTAGCAATTTCCCTTCCGTTTCAATAAATTTTGGGTTTTCTGTTTACATTACCATCTTTTATGGCTTTTCATGCAAGAAGGGAAACATGAAGGAGAAATTCTCTTCCAAAGGAAAGTTTTTCTCTTCTCAGTTTGATGCCAGTTCTTGCTGCAGACGTCATAGATCCCTGTAAGTGGAGACTTCTCTTCAGGATAACAGAGCAAAGTAACCTAGAAATGAGGTGAATGGAATTTTACACAAATGTAGCAAGGTTCTTTTTATATTTACCTCAGTGGCTTCTGTTGCAGAGTTTATGTTGCAAATGTTTTTGCTTATGTTAGCAAAGGTTTTTTTTCCTGTCTGATGAGTTTCAGTCGGAGGATTTGCTGATAAGGAAACATAAGGATGGTAGAAAAGAGATGTTAGTAATATACCCCTTTTGTATTTCAAAGTACCCAGAGCAAATTCTGTCAACCAGCCTGCACAGAGCTTGTTAGAAACATTTATTGCTGAGCAGCCTGTTTGGATGGGACTCTCATCCACCCTTCTCCACTGCGGTTATATTCCCAACATAGGAGAGACTGCAGAATTGTCATCGGCTCTGGGATATTTCAACAGCTTTTGTCTATCCCATCTTTAGTTCCATTAGTGGATCTAAATTGTACCTACTTGACCACAAGATTGAACAGCCCGATGTAGTTGGCTTGCTATTGCTCTGTATCATAAATATTAGTGATGTTGATGTCACCGTTTTTGTTGGAGAGAAAATTTTGTCTTTCCTGAAGAGGAATTCCCTTGGGTTTCTCAACAAGAAGTATCTTATCTTGCAAAACAACATACTGTATCCATTCACACATGGCCAATTTGTGTGTCAAAACCAGTTCCAGGTGTCACAGTTCTTTGTATACCTGCTTTGGTTGCATTCCTCTAGTTTTGTACAGGAGACTTTTGATGGTAAGGGACTTGTTCAAAAGAATACGGATAACACCTGGGATATGATGGTAAAGATGCCAAATACGGATGGGTCTTGAATGATAGCTGTCTGTCTTTGCCTGATCTGTTTCTGGACTAGGAGATTGTCCATCAGACCTGCATCTCCCTCAGGAGTTCATATGGCTGAATGGAGGCTTTTGCATTACACCAAGAAAAGCTTGTCAGTTGTGAAGTTCCCCATGTTTTACAATTACGTGGCAGCCAGGCCTACCAAATGTCACTTCTGATTCCTCTCCTGTCATCCACAGAGTTGCAGAACTTTTTAAATGTTCAGCACTAACCATTATGTATTTGCCATTGTGGAGATGTGGGAAGCCATAGTTTGTCTTCCTCCTCTGGATGGAGACCTTCATACCTTCCTTCCCTAAAAGTGTAATGGAATCAGTGCCCAGAAAACGTGAACTGAAAGGCTTCTAATCAAAGTACTTGAGTCTCCTGAGCAGGTGGGGACCTCCATCCTATCCTGGACCTCCAATATATAAATACTTTCACCAGTTCTGGGACATTTTGTGTTGTTAACATTGTCAACATGTTGCTGCTTCTCTGTCACAGACACTGGTCCACACCCAAAGACCTCAAGGGTATATATGCCCACATTGCCATTTGGCTGTTTCCCCAGTTTTGCCCTTAGTGACTGAGCTTATTGGTGCAGAGTGTTCTTGTCTGGGCTGGCCACAGCCCTGCAGATCTTTGCCAGATACATGCTTGTGGTTGCTGTTCAGTTCCACCTAAAGAGGGTGTTGTTGTTGTGGGCTTTCAAGTCATTTCTGACTTATGGTGACCCCCTATCATGAGGTTTTCTGGGGTTGAGAGTATACACATGTATAAACAATTGCCATGGCTGCTATGGCTACTAGTCACCACTATGTACAACCAAGTGGGCAATCAACGTGCCTCCATTTAAGCCGCCTTAAAACCTTCTCTGTGAATGTGAAGAAGTTCTGCCAAGTGCTGGGTTAAGTTCATTGGCCAGGAGGCATATCTGTCAGCAGTGAAGGCAAAAAGTATTGTTGCTCTAGCCACTGAGGTTGGTATGGATTATGTGGCATCTCAGATCCTGAGAGCAATGGCTGTAATCATGGTCATTTCCCACCCAAAATCTAACTCACCTTTTGTGTGGGTACAAGTCATGTGCATGACTGCACAGATAACTCATCAAAAGAACAGTTAATAAGGCAAGGCGCTTGTTTTTTGATTTTACAATTGTCTAAGCACACATGCAAATGCTTTAGTGATGTCTTGTTTAGTGGCTTCTTCCCTTCCTCTCCAATGTAAAATGGCATTATATCAGTTAGCAACTAAGCATTGTGGGTTTAGGAGTCAGGTCAGACTTGTGAAGAGTACAAAAGGATGAAAGACAATGAACAGCTTTTGTCATCTATTCTAAAAGCCTCTGAAAGACCTATTGTGTATTAATCTTTCTTGTGGCTGTGCTTTTTAATAGATGGACTTGGGAATAATTCTTTATTTTAATCAATGCTGTCCTTTCTTTCTTGGAGAGTCAACAGTTGAGATAGATGATTATTTTTCTAAACTAGGCAAGCAATACTTTCTTGATGTACAGGGCATGATCTCTGCATGCACAAATGCCAGGTTGCACGAGCCGTTGTGTCCCATTCTAGTCAATGATGCTGTGGGTGTGTACCTGCACTTCTGCAAGTATGTGCAAGTTGCCTCCGTTGACCATAGTAGGATGCAGTGCTCACGGTTTTTGTTTTACACGGGGGTCTCTGCAATGGAAACCCCCGCATATAAGGTGGAAGTGCTGCATACAAAAGTAGAAGAAAATAGGAGGTTGTTTACAATCAGTTTGTAAAAACAGCAATAAATGAAAGTATTCTAAGGTTTAAAACGTGCAAGATGTAATTTCTACCAGAAAGCTAATACGGAAGTTACATTTTGAAAACACACAGAAAAAGCAAGCATGTGCCCGTTACTTTACAATAAAATACTTGATCATAGCTGAAGTTGGGTTCAGAAGTGTTAAGCTGATAGCTGTGTTTGAGGCCTGCTTTAGTAGAACTGCATTTCGAAGACATCTGGATAAAATGTGTCTGAGCATCTATGTAATATAAAATGACTGTAGAGCTGTTAAGAGCTGTTGCTTTTTCAGTGGCATTTAAAGAAATTCAAGTTGTCTAAATTTTAAAGAAGTTACCAAGTGCTGAAGCAATAGACTGAAGTGTTATGTTTTTGAAATTTAACCAAATTACCTGGCCTACTTGGCAGTTTACTGACTTTCTCAAGATAGTTGGTTCAGTTTTGCTGGGTAACTTCCAAGTGGAACTAGGTACCTCAGAAATGCAGAGCTAGCCATTTAAGAACAATCCGTGGCATGACAGCCAGACCTGCAGAACCTACAGTTGTGTCGTACAAGTGGTCAGATACTGTCCAGAGAACACCATTTTATCATTTTGTTGTATACGATGCTAGATGTAAAATAATGGTCTTCTGTTTCTTTTTAGAATCTGAAAAGATTCCTGTGATGCGTGGGCAGTGGTTTATTGATGGCACCTGGCAGCCCCTGGAAGAAGAGGAGAGCAACCTGATAGAACAGGAACATCTGAGCTGTTTCAAGGGACAGCAAATGCAAGAAAATTTTGACATGGAGGTCTCAAAACCTTTAGATGGAAAAGAGGGTAAGCTATTATTACACAAGAGATCTTGTTGCATGCTTTTCCCCTTATGGCAGTCTTAGTATTTGTATGCATGATTGGTGTGTTCTGCACGGGTAGCCATCACTAGCTTCAGTCCCTTGTTATTTTTAGGAACATAAGAGCTTTCCTTCTTCTTAGTCAGTCGGACCATGTTGCTCTGTATTGCGCACACTGATTGGCAATGGTTTTCCAGAATTTCTGACAGGAGTCTTTACGAGCCCTATCTGGAGATGGTAGGGATTGAACCTGGGACTTTTTGTATGCAAAGCATGTGCTCTGCCACGGAGCTATGGCCAGGGCTTTGTTAGAGGGACTTACTCAAATATATCTGAATGTCCCTGATGATTTTTATCACTCATAATACCAGTAGCAGTTACACACATACATGTACGACCACATTCCTGTTACTTTGCCCAGGGAATGGAGAGGGTGGAAGGCACATGCATGGTGCTCTCCCTTCCCCTTCCCTTGTCTTTCGCCCCCTGGGGAGAAAGAAGGCATGTGCGCCTGGGCAAAAGGTATGCACACGCGGCCAAAAGGGAAGGGAATTGAGGAGGGAGAGCACATGCCTTCCTTCCTTCTCCGTGTGCAGTGCTCCCCCTCCGATTCCCTCGCTTTTTGCCTGGCCACAGAGAAGGAAGGCATGCTCACCTGGGCAAAAGGCAAGGGAATGGGAGGGGAGAGGCAGGCACCCACCTCATGAATAATCAAATTTGCAAAGATCAAACCCATAAATGTAGAGGGAGGACTTTGCATATTGTTACCTTTGAACTGTTTTGTTGTAGAATAAAATGCTGTTTTAAAATAGCAAGATGGTGAGTCTTGTCATAGCAGTCCCTAAGTTTTGAATCATAATCACTTCGAAGGTTTAGTCTTCACTCTTAGCTCCACAGTAGCGAAGGACAAGTTGGCTGCCTGCTGTAATTGCAGGTACCTCCAAACAGGAAAACAATTGTTCACTTTAACAGAAATCTTGCCTAATGCTTTTTCAAGTTGTTATGATAATGCACTTCAGGTCTTCTTACACTCAATTTTATTATATTTGATAGGTTGCTTTTTGTAATTTGCAGTAAGTATCGAGGTATCTTTTTTGTCATTCTAACAAGGCTAATGCTTTAAAAGTACATGGTAATTATTTAACAATGTTTGACCATTTAGTTGACTGAATCTCTTTACACCATTTAGATACATAACCCTCGGAAATTGTGTGCTAAACCCTATGAAATGGCTATAATTGAGTCATTTATCTTGTGCAATAAAATCAATTGTTGTGAGTAAGCCTAGCAGCAAAGCTAGCCCAAAGATCTGATTTCCCTGGGTAGTGAGACAGCTCTGATTGTCTGCTGCTGATTCTGCATCGTTTCTGCTTGCTGACCCTTCCTCTGTTCTGTCATGAAGTGCCTGTTCCATCTCTCTCCTTACACTGCTTTGCCAGGCTGAGGCTTTAGATGTAAGTGGCTGCCACGAAGAAGCAGGGAGACAACCACTGGCTGATCATCCTTTTGTTTTGCTTGGCTCAGATGAGCAAGTTAATGGTCATCACTGCATTAATACATTTTTAAAAAATATGTTTTAGTTGATAAAGACTGAGCAGAGCAAGAAAATAGGATCATGTCTGCCTCCAGGCCTGCTGGACTTGTATGAATTGAATATAATATTTGCCTGGACCGAGACACAATGATCTTCATTCAGACAGTTATGCTTAGGGTAGAAGAATTGAAATTAGTGGCATTTGCTGGTGATAAGCCCCACTGATTTCAGCAGGTCTATTCCAAGCATGTCTGAATCTGGATCCAACCCAGGGCATGACTTCAGGCAAGACAGGCTGCCTGGTAGCTGAGGATGATCCGCATTCATGGCTGGTGTAGGCTATTCCACTGCGTTGGGATTAGATGAATTCTTAAGTTGTAAAGCTGTGCATATGCTTGCTATAATCCTGGAGCTGGAAGAGAGTTTCATGATCCATCTAACTTTGGATGACATCACCATTGCCACAATAATCTTTTGAACAATAGAAGAAATTAGGTTTGTCAGCACTTTTCTTCTGGTGTGTTCAATTAAAATTTGCTTCATTTGCCTTTGTTCGTTTGGAGTATCTTCCTTAGAGTTTGTACCATTTCATCATTGATCGAAAGCATTTAATTAGAAGTATGTTAGATTGTTTCCAGTGGCTCTTTTATTCTAGCAAGTATTCTTGGAACTGCAGACTTAAAAGTGAATCTTAGTCAAATTTTAGCAGCTCCCAAAGGAAATCAAGAGGCAAGACCACTAATGGAGATGTGAGCCCGTGATGCTATGAAGGTTATGTTCTTCCTTTCTGACAGTTTTCTAAGAATGTGAATTTCCAGGTAAAAGTCTTGTTGTTGCAACATGAACTTAGGCAAGGGAATCTTGATTTTAATTCATGCAGCTGAAAAGTCTTAGCCAGATTTTGCCCACAGCCAGCCTGCAATTTATTTATTATGCTTTTTCTTCCAACTCTACTCCAAGGTTGAATTCCTTACCTGAAGTTTTCTGCTTACCTGCCTATTCTGTCTTGTAGAAGTACCACAGTATATGGAGATAGCATTGAGGGGAAGTTGGCCGTGATATTCAGACATAACCTATGTTGTGTTCACACTTAGATGCGGAACTATATGGTCATGTAGCGTTGTTAGGGTTGACCATTTGACTAGCCAATTACTGGTTAGATTTGTGCCCAAAAATATGAACACAGAGCAACTAGGCCTTCATAAAATAGCAACAATTCTGTCAAAATGGTTGTTGAAGGAAATGGGCGTGGAGGGAGGTAAATCATGCTCTAACTCTTGAATAGGTCATTTGAATTTTTAGCAGTTTTGAAAGAACATCTGCTGAGTAGTCCTATTTGCATCAGGGAGAAGGACAGTGCCGGCAGGACCTGCAGCTATGCCTGTGGCAATGGGCTTTTGTGCATGTAGTGCCACTCCCCTGAATTAAGGAGCAAGTCTTCTATCATAGGAACATAGTAAGCAGCCTTATCTTAAGTCAGACGATTCGTCCACCTAGCCCAGAATTGTTAACTGTGATTCAGATCACAGGAAGTAGTAGTGCCACTCTATTCTGCTTTGGTTAGACCTCACCTGGAATACTATGTCCAGTTCTGGGCACCACAGTTTAGGAGGGATATTGACAAGCTGGAAGGTATCCAGAGAAAGGCGGTCAAAGTTCTCAACCGTCTGGAAACTGAGCCTGTACATTTAGCTTGGACAAGAAAAGTCTGAGAGATGACATGATAGCTATCTCTAAATATTGGAAAGGATGTCATGTAGGAAATGGATTAAGCTTATTTTCTGCTGTTCCAGAAAAAAAAGGTTACACTTAAACATTGGGAGAAATTTCTTTACTGTAAGAAATGTTCAACAGTGGAATAGATTGCCTCAGTGGTGTTGTACTTTCCTTCTTTGGAGATCTTGAAACAGGTTGAATGCACATCTTTCAAGAGTTCTGAAATTGTATATTCCTTGGACTTGATAACCTGTGTGGCTCTTTAAAGCTCTGTAGAACTGTAGTTCTAAGAATTGCCACATCCTTTCCAAGTTTCAGGCAAGATCTGTCCCTGATCCTATCGGATATTCTTTGGAATTCCTTGGTGGTCTTCCATTCAAGTACTAAATGGTCTGGGCCCTGTATGGCTTCCAAAATCAGATGAGATTGAACACATTTGTGGTAGAATTTAGCAGAACATGCTAGTATCAGTTTAGTAGAACTGTCTCATTTTTTAAAAAAGAAGTTAACTTCAGACTGTCATAAAACTTGATTATATTGTATATTACCAGAGAACTGTATTATTCTCCAGAATTGGTTGTAGGTCGTTGATGGTGTGTTTGAATGGTCTCAGCTGGGTACTGTAGGTGACTACTGTGAGTCTTCTGTCATTTTGAGTTGTTAGTCTGTCCTGTAATAGACTGTTCCTGAGAACTAATCTTGTCTTGTTGATTTGTTTATTCACCTCCTTATCTGGATATTATAGTTTGAGAAATGCTTGTAAATCCAAAATTTTGAGTTTCTGTCTTATGGGTCTGAGCAGATGCAGTTGTATCAGAGGGTTTGGCTGTAAACAATAGATTTGGCTGTGCGTTCTGGGTGGAAACTGAAGGCATGTGAGTATGTGTAGTGATCTACTGGTTTTCAATAGTGTGTGGAGCTTAGAAGCATTGTGCAGTTGCACAGTGGTGTCAAAAAAAGTGAATTTTGTTGTGTGGATTGTTCCAGGTTCAAGTTGGTGGGACACATGGAAAGCCATCACTTGAAAAGTTTCACCAGAATTTCAACAACCTCGTCCCTCCTGTCAACCTGAGATCACTCAAACACATCATCAGTGAGCTACTACCAATTCTGGAGAGCAATGTGGTCCTCTCAGAGCTCTGGGAGGCAGGCCTTTATTGGTCTGCAGACATCCTCCAAATCTTAAACCACTATTTACTTACAACAGGATACATAATATGGATGATAAAGCAGAGACGAGACTTTGTGACAAACCCAGGTGCTAACTCTGTCCCCACAGGTACTCTGGGAGCAGTGTGACGGGACCAATAATCTCTGTCACAATTTGCTCTTCCTCCAATGTGATATATGCCATCCTATGCCAGCAAGGCCCCTCTACACTCTACCTTCGACAAACAGGATAGTCTCTACATAAGAGGATGGATGGACACAAATTGAACCTTAAAAGAGGCAATATCCCAAAAACATTTGCAGAATATTTCAGTCTACCTGGACATACAGGACAGGATTTAAAGGTCACTGTCCTTGAACGAGGAAATTACAAAGGAAGACTAGAAAGAGAAGTAGCTATATTGAATTACATTCACAAATTCCAGCCCATTATTTCTGGATCCTATTACATTCCGTCCCACACCCAGTCCCTCAACTGTGTAAATATGTTTTTTATCCTGAGGCCTGGATATCACTCAGTACTACATCTGAAGAAGTGGATTTATATCCACAAAGGCTTATGCTAAAATAAAAACCAATTAGTCTTACAGGAATTAGCTGCTACATTCCTTCTTTTTCTCTCTTCCTCCTCCCTTCCTCTTTCTTAAGACATTCAATTTTAACATGTTTTTAAAATCTACACACAAGGCAGGAATTAAAAATCTCGTCATCACTAATCTGAGAGAATTCTGCTAGCTACAGACCTAATCCTTGCAGCTGTTGACTACACTCCAAACAATGTTCAGATGCACTTTTTAAAAAAAAAAAAAAATCAGAGTTAATCAATATGGTCTAAATCAATAACATCAATGAGGTCTAGAAAATTATTTAGATAATTTACTTGTCTCTTTCCTGTAGCAGGCTTCCTAGCAATTGAGAAGTATGGGGAGACCGATAAATTCTGATAAGAGCCCAGATATGACGGGAAAAGTATGCTGTGTAGCTCTCCAAGTCTTGCTGACCTCAGGGAGAAGGAGCAGCAGCCTGTTAAATTTACCTCTGTACTCTGTTGTTTGTATTAGTGCTTGCCCATACATCTTGTCCAGTTTAGATTAATGTGACTTAAAGAGCAGTCTAACACATTGGACTTCAGTTTAAGTCACTTTAATCCAGGCTTTGTAGCATAATCTTGGAAGCTTCCATATTGTCGTTGGTAGTGATGCCAGCTTTTGAAGATGGTGAGTTGTTCACAGTGGGAACTTAATGCTGGACTATGGGTAGGCTTTTGGTCTGATCTAGGGAAATCCTTTTTATATTTCTGTGCTCTTTTATCTTGTCTGCCAGAAACAACAGAGTGTGCTGTGAGAGCTTTGAAACAATTGACAATGACGTACCTGTAAATCAACATCTTCCAGGGGCAGGTTTTCTGCATTCACTTGTAATCATTTGTAAACAAAACAACTGTGAATTAAAAGTTTTTCTGAAGTTTCTTCCCTAGTTGGCCGCTGTGGTTGTGGAAACAGTAACATTTGACTGTTTTTTTTGCTTTTGAGAATTCACCTCGGCTGATTATTATTGAGTTGTTCTATTTTTTGCTGTTTCATTGCTTTTACCTCTAAGCCATGTTTATACCCACACAGAGCCATAACAGCTAAGGATATGCATATGTTGGTAGCCTCAAAATTCAAAGTTCTCAAATAACATGTGTTTTTAAAAACAAATTCACTAGCTCCGGCTGAGGAAGTTGCTGGAGATGCTTTTAAAACTAAGGTTGAATTTCCGTCGGTTGCTTTACTTGCCAAAACTCATGGACCCAATTTTACCCCTTCAGACTCAGACTTGGCAAACCAGACCTTTAGAGGCTGGAGAGCACACCCCCTTTTATTTTATTTACTTATTTTGTTTTACTGTCTATGTCTATTCACCCACTGTATGCTGTTTTCTTTCTGCAGGTCGTTTTACCATTCTGTAAAAAAATATGAAAGTTCTTCTTCGTGGTCTCTGTGCCCTCACACACTAGGAGCTTTCGCGCATGCGCAGTACCGTTCGGAAAATTCTAGAGCTTAGTAGATTGGCGGGAACCCCTCCCCCCATGCCTCTACTGGGCATGCTCAGCCCGCTGAGCAACGGTCTCCCTTCAGTTCTTTCTCGTCCGCCGCCGCGTATGGAGGTTCAGAGCTTGATTGCTGTTTTCTCTTGGCTTTCTTGCAAGTCTTCCTCGTTTTTCGACTTTGGATTCTGGTTACACGGATTTGTCTTTGGATTTCGGACTGGCTTTGACGTTTTCGGTGATTTGTTCCCATTTTCCCTGGAACTTCTAGCTCCGACTTGCCACCCCCCCTTTCTTCGTCCTTCGTCTTCAACTCGTTGCTTTCTTCTCCTCGCTGTTTCTTCCTAACTTCTATGTCGGCTCCGTTTAAGCCTTGCGAGAAATGTGGTCACAAGGTCGCTCTCTCTGACGGACACAGCCAGCGTCTCCTCTGTTTAGGTGAGGCCCACAACACCAAAGCCTGCCCTATCTGCAAGGAGTTCACATCCCAGACTCTGAGGAACCGTCTCGCATGCCTCAAGTCCTTCTGCTGGGAACAGTCCCTGTCGGCACAAGAGTTGACCCCGTCCGTCCTGAGGATGTTGAAGCCCTTCTCGAGTCAACCTGCGGCCACACTTCCATTGGACTCGGCGGCTGCCGATCCGACCACACCGACGGTACCGGGCTCGGTACCGTCACATAGGGCTTCCTCACTACCGAGGATCCCTAAGATCTCATCGGTCCCATCGACTTCAACATCGAGGGAGGCCCCTGCGGGCTCGCAGGGTGCCAAACCCGCGAAGACGCTCACAGCGGCCCAATGCAAGCGTCCTGCGCCTTCGGAGCATGAAAAGGAGAAGAAGAAAAAAAGGAAGGAGGAGAAGCACGGATCTCCGGTTAGACCGGCTCCTCCCACTCCTCCTCCTACCCAACTCCTCAACGATCCTGAGGAGGAATCGGGACCTCAGGAAATCCTGGAGGTTTCCGATCCTGACAACACTGCTGGCTCGGTGGCACTTCACGATCCGGCTGTGCTCACAGCCGCGGTCCCTCCACCTGAACGCCCTGAAATGGTGGCCTGCCCAGAGGTTGTTCCAGAAGCTCCCCAGACCTCGCGCCGATATCGAGGTTCCGAGGGTAGAAGCGCCTCTCTGGTACTGGAACAAAGGGTCAGGCAACCATCCCCACATCATCAGGAAGCCTACCCAGAACGAAGGGAACCCTACGCAGAACGCAGGGACAACTATCCGGAGCGCAGGGTCAGACAACCTTCCCCATGCTATCGGAAAGCCTACCCCAGATGGTCTGTGCCCGCCCG
>CAOKZL010003628.1:0-79569 GCA_948472985.1 Iguana delicatissima
TCTGGATCTGATCCTGACCAACAGGGAAGACCTTGTTAATGACATAGAACTGGTTGGATCTTTAGGAGAGAGTGACCATGCCCTATTAGAATTTGGCATTCAGTGGGGAAGAGAAGGCAAGTGTAGCCAGGCATTCGTCTTAGATTTTAAAAAGCAGACTTCTGTAAACTGAAGGAGTTGCTGGCTGAAATCCCGTGGTCAAGAATAGTCAATGAAAAAGGAGTTCAGGATGCATGGGAGTTCTTTAAAAGGGAGGTACTGAAGGCACAGGCTAAAACTGTGCCATTAAGGAGGAAAAATGGAAGGCATCTGAAGAAACCAGAATGGTTGACTAAAGAACTCTCAGTTGAGCTAAGTCTTAAGAAAAACATGTACAGGAAATGGAAGAAGGGGAAATCACCAAAGAAGATTATAAGCAAGTAGCCAGGAGATGTAGGGAGAAGGTCAGAAAGGCTAAAGCACAGAACGAACTTAGGCTGGCCAGAGACATTAAAAACAAAAAAAAGGGCTTTTTTAAATACGTCCGCAGCAAAAGGAAAAAGAAGGAGACGATAGGGTCACTGCGCAAGGAAGATGGTGAATTAATAACAGGAGGAAGAAAAAAGGCAGAACTCCTCAACACCTTCTTCGCCTCAGTTTTTTCCCAAAAGGATGCAAACACTCAACCTGGTGGTTGGGGAGCAAGTGAGGAAGTGGGGGAAATGCAGCACAGAATAGATAGAGAGGTAGTACAGGAATACCTGGCCACACTGGATGAATTCAAGTCTCCAGGGCCAGATGAATTGCATCCTAGGATTTTAAAAGAACTAGCAGAGGTCATTGCGGAACCTCTTGCTATAATCTTTGAAAACTCTTGGCGGACCGGAGAAGTTCCGGCAGACTGGAGTAGGGCAAATGTTGTCCCCATCTTCAAGAAGGGAAAAAGAGGACCCAAATAATTATCGCCCAGTCAGCCTGACATCAGTACCTGGAAAGATCCTGGAGCGGATCATCAAACAGTCAGTTTCTAATTACTTAGAAAACAATGCCGTAATTACGAAAAGTCAACATGGATTTCTCAAAAATAGGTCATGCCAGACTAATCTTATCTCTTTTTATGATAGAGTTACTTGCTTGATAGATGAAGGGAATGCTGTGGACATAGTATATCTTGATTTCAGTAAGGCCTTTGACAAAGTTCCCCATGACATTCTTGCAAAGAAGCTAGTAAGATGTGGACTGGACATGGCTACTGTCAGGTGGATTTGTAACTGGTTGACTGACCGTACCCAAAGGGTGGTCACCAATGGCAGATTCTCACCCTGGAGAGAAGTGACTAGGGGGGTGCCACAGGGTTCTGTTCTGGGCCCGGTGCTGTTCAATATCTTCATTAATGACTTGGATGAAGGAATAGAGGGCACGCTGATCAAATTTGCAGATGACACCAAATTGGGAGGGGTTGCTAATACGCCTGATGACAGGATCAAAATTCAAAAGGACCTGGACAGATTGGAGAGCTGGGCCAAGGCTAACAAAATGAATTTCAACAGAGAGAAGTGTAAGGTCCTACACTTAGGCAGAAAAAATGGTATGCAGAAATATAGAATGGGGGACACGTGGCTGGCTAACAGTACGTGTGAAAGGGATCTAGGAGTCTTCATAGACCACAAGCTGAACATGAGTCAGCAGTGTGATGCGGCAACCAAGAAGGCCAACGCAATTCTTGGTTGCATCAATAGGAGTATGGTGTCTAGATCGAGGGAGGTATTGGTACCACTTTATTCTGCATTGGTTAGACCTCATCTTGAATACTGTGTCCAGTTCTGGGCACCCCAATTCAAGAAGGATATGGATAAGCTGAAGCAGGTCCAGAGGAGGGCAACCAAAATGGTGAGGGGCCTGGAAGCCATGCCCTATGAGGACAGACTTAGAGAGCTGGGTATGTTTAGTCTGCAGAAGAGAAGGTTGAGAAGGGACATGATAGCCATGTTTAAATATTTGAAGGGATGTCATGTCGAGGAGGGAGTGGGCTTGTTTTCTCCTGCTCTTGAGACCAGGACAAGGAGCAATGGATACAAACTGCAGGAGGGGAGATTCCGCCTGAACCTCAGGAGGAATTTCCTGACAGTCAGGGCTGTCCGACAGTGGAATGTGCTGCCACAGAGTGTGGTGGAGTCTCCTTCTTTGGAGGTTTTTAAGCGGAGGCTGGATGGCCACTTGTCGGGAGTGCTTTGAGGGTTTTCCTGCATGGCAGGGGGTTGGACTGGATGGCCCTTGTGGTCTCTTCCAACTCTACATTTCTATGATTCTATGATTCTATGATTCTATGATTAAGTAGTTAAACAGATATATTCATATATATATGAGTATAAAATAAAAACATATGATCAGCATATATCTGAAAGACTAAAAGAAACGAAAAGGAAAAATGAAGTCTAAAAATAATGTTTTCACAAAGAAGGCAGTGCAGTTCAAATTTACAATCCTGAAGCAAATAGGCTGAGTAGCATATAAGACCTGGGGTGCACCTCTTGAACTCAGGTCTACATCCAGACTGTAGTAGGCAACAGCTGTTCGGGCCCTTCTTTCATCTTCATTCACAGGCTTTATCAAAGTTTCATCGGAACACCCCAGAGGTAATTCCTCATACTCAAGAGCAGGGCTTATCAGCATTTGTTACTGTCAATATTCACTGCTAGTTCAGTCTCTTCTCTAACCAAACGCTGTAGGACCCTCAAACAAAGGGATAGTTCTCAGTTCACAGCTCACTGCCCCACATTATCAATCAGTATCTGACCTTGATAGGACGGTAGAAGGTTCTATATCCTCCCTTCTTCCCCGGCCAACAGGTCAAAGATACAACCTCAGACCGCAAGCCTCTGCTCGCCACTTTAGCATTTCAGCTGTGAGTTCCAAATTTGTAGGCAAATGAAGATGATAGAGACAATGTCAAAAATGCAAACAGCTATGGAAAAGGACCTTTGCATATAAGCTTCTTCAACTTGAGTAAATATACCATCAACAGTCCACAGCCCAGACAAAAACAGCAAGGCAGCAGTGCTTAAGGAATAGTAGTGAATAGAAGTGCCTTCTCTGATGTAAACAACCCAGCTGTAATTTGCCTGGGCTCCACTCTGCCAGCACTCAGCTGGCCCTCAGCTGGCCCTTCCAAAAGCTTCAGGTAGGTTAATTGTCAAATGATCACAGCTGCCCAGGCAAATAAAGACCTTTTCCACATGGGGTTTTTGAAATGGTGCAGTCCATCCTCCAAGGAGGAGGTCTGCACCTCGGACTGGACTGGGTCGGACCTATTTAAGGTAGAGTCACACCTCAGTCTGATCCGGAACAACCCCAAGTGGTCCTCCAGCATGCTTTTGAAAGACCTGATTTTTCTGGTCTTTCAAAAGCACACAGCATGCCACTGCGAGCCTGCTCCCTTATGCAGATTCACAGGCTCGCATCAATGCAAGCCTGCAATCTGCCCGGGGGTGGGCTTTAGGCTGGTGAGCTTCAGCAGTTGGTTGAGACCCTCGACCAACCGGAAACCACCATTTGGTATGCCAGAGCAGTATTGACGAGCACACACTGCTCCGGAGCGCCGTGGACTGGACTGGGGGAGCCGAAAGGTCTGGTGAGTAGCAGTGTGGGGCAATTCCCTCGCCCAGTGTGGAAAAGGCCAAAGTCTTAAAATCTTAGAATCTTAAATAATTAAAGCCCTAAGTAATAAACATTTTGGAGTTATTAAAACCTCAGAGCTTTATAATTTAATGTTTAAGAGTTCCAATGTTAAAGAGGTTAAAAAATCAATAGAAAACAGTAACGAAAGCATCAGCTTGCCCACTAAAATCCGAGTTAAAAATCACCATTAAGAACTAAAAATTACCTTACACAACAAGTTACTGGATTTCTCCTCATTCGAATAGATAAAGAGATAGGAAAAGAATATCTTGCTAAATGAATCCAAGTGTTCAGGGCAGATGAATTGCATCCTATAACAGTCTCTTAGCTTTACAAAAGACCCCCTTCCAACTCAAGCACTCAGATGAGGCAGCAGGATGGTGGGGGACTCTCAGAGACCACACACACACTCACGCGCCTCTCTCTCTGGAAAGGGAAGTATGGAGATTCTCATTTTCTTGCCCCTGTTGGTTAGAGCCAACTCCAGTGTAAATCAGATAATGCAGATGTCGCAAGTTGTGATTACGCAAAACCAGTAAATAGGATTATTGGAAAGGCAAGAGTGCTATGCTTTAAGAAATGTAGCAGTGTGTAATTTGCAAAAGATTTGCAAAAGATCAAAAGGGAGGGGAACAATTTGGGGTGGCAGAAAAAAAGTATTATTTATGAGGAAGGGGAAAGAAAATAGATTTGGAGGATAAACAAGGGGAATAACAAATAGTGAGGGGGTGGAATTTATGAGGGTGCACATCAGAATAGACCTAAATTGCATTTTAAAATGCAATCTTTAAATGCAATTTAATCTTTTCCAGTGCAATTTAGGAGGGATGGGGTGAATGAGGACACTAACCTATAATAAGCTACTTCCCCCATAGGGTTCCAGTCTACCATGTAACAGTCTATGTTGGCTTGCCCAGGAAGGAGGTGACCACCTCCTTTCTCGCCCCCTTCAACCCCAGCTGATCTTCTCCTTTTCCTGGGCATTTCCACCCCCACCGCCCATCCAAGAGAAACGGAAGGAAAAGAAGCAACTGCCACCATCTTGGGCAAGGGCAAAAGGTAGCATCAGCTCAGCTCTCTGCCGCCCCCGGGAGGGAAGGAGGAGGGAATAGCCCAACCGGGTTCATTAAAAACCATCAGCAACCTAATTGCTGCAACGTTTTTTGGCCCTCATGCTCACGAGCGATGCCAACAGCATGAAATCCCTCGGCAGGTTTTATGCGCCCCCCCCCAGCCATATGTTGTGCAGGTCTGGGTTAGATCATCCCAATAGAATACAAATGTGTTTTGTCATTGTATTATATTTACATAAAACAATATGTTATACCATTGAATAATATCCCTTTTTATCTACCTGGGGATAGAGTGAGTACAAAATCTCTAGGAATGTTGGGGAATGCAGCCTCAAAACATAAGTTCTCATCCTACAACATCTTCAATTCAATTTGTCACTCATCTGCATCTCTCTTTGATTTCCACCTCCACCAAAACATACATTTTACTCATTCTTCAAATGCCTGATTGTTAAAAGTTAATAAGGAGTAACTTATTCCAGTTTCCTGTGTATTTTGAGAAGCCATTTATAAGAAAGCAAATGCTGGGAAGATTGAAGAAGGGAAAACATGGTTTTTCAGCTTTTGAGGGTAAGTGTGGGTATGAATTGGTTTCAGCATGGAGGGAGGTCCTGGAGGATCTCACTCAGCAGAGCCAGATAATGGGGAGAGGGAGATGGTGAGGAGACAGTGGATTGGGGAGGAAGAGGAAAGGCTTAGTTGTAGAACTGGCTGTTCTTCAATGGCTGAAAGCTTCCTTCTAATCCTGCTTGCTTAGGAATAAATGGGAGAGAGGGTTTCCTCACAAGCCATGGCTGAGTGGGAAGCAGTTTCCTTCAGAAGGACTTTCCTATTCTTCAGTGGCTGAAGGCTTCCTTCCAATCCTGATTGCTCATGAATAAATGGGAAGGTGTCCTTACCAGCTATGGCAGAGTGGGAAGCAATCTCCTCCTGGAAGGCTTTCCTGTTCTTCAATGGCTGAGGGCTTCCTTCCAATCCTGCTTGCTCTCAACTTAACCCCCCTAAACCCACCACCACCTCCTTTTTTTTCCTGTTGAAGTTGGCTCCCAGACTTGAGACTTGACTTAGGATTTGACTTGAATTATCTTGCAAGGACTTGAGACTTGACTTGAGACTTGGCTTGAGACTAGGAGTAAAAGACTTAAATACATTACTGACCAAAGATGGAGAATTCTTAATCAGATCAGAAAGCCTCTAGGCATATGCTGTTGTTGTGCCTTCAAGTTGTTTCTGATTTATGGCAACCCTAAAGCAAATCTATCATGGGGTTTTCCGGACCTGAGAGCGTGTGGCACACCCAAGGTCACGCAGTGAGTTTCCATGGCTGAGCAGAGAATCAAACCCTGGTTTCTAGGGTCATAGTTCAATATTCAAACCATTACAACATCTCTTATTTCTGCAGCTGAATCCTGTCTATCTCCCCCTCCCAATCAAGATGGGTGCAAATGTGTTCTACCACTGAAAAAAGCAGTGGTAGAACACATGGTTTGCATACAGGAGCCAGAGATCCCAAATTCAGTTCATGCCATCTCTAGCTTAAAAGATTACATATTTAATAACCTCATTATTCTCTCTAGTCAACTCATCTTAATATTTATTCTTTTTATTCATTTTTTAAAAAAATAAATATGCACATGTGAAATGAAACAATCAGATCCAAGAAGCCTCACATAAGTAAACAAAATCATTTTGAACCTCCTAGAGACCACTTGAAGGCCTCTTCCAAAATATATCAGAGATGACTTTTCTTTTCACCAACCTCCACTCTGGTTAAGATTCCCCTTTCTGTGCCCAAATCTATGATGCAGTGCTTTCCTTTGCTTTCTTGCTTTCTTTTTATATGTTTTCTTTCTTTCTATTTTGCTGTTCATGCATGCTCCCTAAAGGATTCTGCAGGCAGCAGCTGTTTACTTTGTTTATTGTATGCAGGCACAAGCTACAACAGAATTAGATAGATTCCCACTCTTTCTCAGTTCAGGCTTTATTGATTACTGCAAATGCACTACTGCAATTCAACACAACAGTTCTGTGTTTCTCCAGCCGTCCTTCACCCATCCTCGTAATGCCAAGCTGCTAAAAAATATCTTCCAGTTATACAGGGGATAGGAAGGAAACATTGAGTGGGCAGGCATAAAAAGCCTTTCTAAAATGGAGTTTCACTAACAGAGGCTTTGTTAACTGAAATGCGTCTGTACGTCAGAGACCTAAGAATTTATCTGGCGGATCAACTGGGGAAAATGGGCTTATTCAAAGTGAATGGAGCAGTTCTATTGTACTTAACTGGGAATAAATCTCACTTGTAACACCCAACATAGTGTAGTGGTTTGAACATTGAACTAGAATTGAGGAAGATCAGGGTTCAGTTCCCTGTTCTCTCATAAAACCAACTTAGTGATCTTGGGCAAGTCACACTCCCTCAACTTTAGAGGAAGACAGTGGCAAACATCTTCTGAATAAAGTTTACCAAGGAAACTCTATGATAGATTTCTCCAGCACTATTTCTGCAGTAATCTTCCTTTAGAAGGAAGCTTGTCTTGAACATGGCTGTGCCCCCAACTTGTTATTCTTGGGGAAAATAAGGAATGAAAAGCAATGTCTTTGGAAGCAATTTGCTCATTTGGTTGATTTTAATTCAAAGCAGCCCAGGTGAACTAGCTTCTACATCCAGTTTGCAAACTAAACTAGCCCTGACATTTAATACTGTGATTATTTCTACCACCTTCTATTAAATAATAAATCTTTGATTAGTTTTATGGCATCACATGCTGCCCAAGACAATCATTTAACTGTTCCATTTCAGTGCTACTATAAAATTCTTGAGTAATGGGAGTGGAGCTGGTAGCAGTCCTAGCTATTTGTGTTACATAATACTGTAAATTATAGTTCCCAAAGACAAATTCAGTTCAAATTTAATAAGAGTTAGTATAGTCCTATTCTAAATAAGAATTGGTTATTTATAGTAATTTTTCCAGTAGAGAAAGTGCTGGAGACAGTTGCATGTGGCAATTACAAACATGTTGCTAATATGAGAGGTCCGATTTATGTGATAATGAATCACATAAACTGAATGGGATAATGAGGAGAAGACACCCATCCTGGTGGCCTCATAGACCTGAATGCTGATTACTCATTCAGGAATAACTACCCTGCATGGAAGATGGCCTTCAAAGTCTTGGAAATAATGCAATGTGGCCATCTTTTTGTCCTTCATGCAAGTGGGAGGTGGGGTATGCCCTGTGTTATGTGCAATTCAATACTAAGAAATGTTAGGGTGGTGGACAGGTGAGACAGATCTCCTTTTGAGGCTGGCCCCATAGTTCCCAGCCTTGGATATCAGACAATCTCACCTTGTCCTAAGATCCCTCTTGGATTTGGGACATGGACCTTTAGGTGCGGACCAATTTTTTTACAAGTGATTCCTGTAATGGTAAACATGACACTCTTTGGTCCTCGATTGAAAAAGCAGGTCTGAATTAGATTTTTAAAAATAACCAATAGTTTAACTTTATTTTCATAATATACAGAATGATTGCTTTGTTAAATTCCAGTGCTCAGTTCCTAACATGCAATAATATTCAAACTGAGTTATGTCAGACCTTTTCCTTCAGTCAATTCAGACACCCAGTACACATTCATTCCCCTCTGACTATTACAATTCACTATTACAACCTTCAAAAGTCTTCCTCCAAATGTCTTGTTTGTTTTTTTAAAATCCTCTTCTCCTTCATTGAAGCCCCTCCCTCCCTCTCTCCACAGAGGTCTCTGTGCTGGGATTGGCTGTCCTCTGTTATTCACAAGAATGCTTCACATCTTTTCATCCAAGAGTCCTTTAGTAACATTCCTGCAAGTTCTCTTCCTCTTTGCTTTTCCTGTTACAGTATTAAATGGACCTTCCACTTTCTCATGGGCTAGAGGGATCCCTAGTTCTATAGCAAGGTCCTGAAAGGCACTAAAGGTGTTGGTGCAAGTGAAGGAAAAGGCTTTTCTGGCAAATAAAAAAAAATCAAAATAATGTGTTGTGGTTGGATTTACACATTTTTAATCACACATCATTGAGGAATGTGCTAAATTGTTCAAGGCACAGCACAATATAGCACACCCCATAGGCATGACCTTATCATAATAAAGTGGGCACCATAGGGATGGAAGCCCAGCAGATCAAAATCATCAGGATGGGAATGCAGATTTTGTATTGTATTTTGCCAGTACTGCCCCAGCCCTAAATCCTGAATCATAGGCCATTTTCACATGGGGGTAAAACCCCGCGGTGTGACGACCAGGCACGGAGGTTGTTCTCACCGCGGGGTGTGCTAGCGCGGTTGGAAAAGGTGAGGCGCCACACCTCCAACCGCTCTAGCGCAACCGCAGGGGTGGCGCTGCGAGTTTTATAAAAACCACCTTCCCAGGTGGTTTTTATGAAACTCACCCATGCTAATCCGTGGCAGCTCCCGGTGAGGTTCTGCAGAGACGCGGTAGCGCGTCTCTGCAGATCTGCCCAGAGGCAGGCTTCCAGCTGGCGCACTGCCCTGATTGGCGGAGCGCCGCCGGAAGCTGCCGGCCGCCATTTTGGGCGCCGCCGAAGGCATGTGAAGCAGCGGAACTGTGCTCCCCGCAGGGACAGAGCAGAGACGGAGCAAAACACTAACAGGTAAGCTCTACCTCTGCGTGCGCTGCCCTGTTTCGGGGGCCCCACGTGCAAAAAGGGCCATAGTAACCACTTCATCAAAGGACACATAGTTAACAGAGCATAAGGCAGGATCAATGGCATTGTTTATGGATGCCCCCTTAGGGAAAGAAAGGTGTATAAGGTGGTACTCACCCAGAACTGCTGTGTGCTAGCTACTCTTTTATTCTGAAAAAAAACACACAAGTTTTTCCCACTGTATTTAATGAGGCACAGTGTACAACTGTTGCTGAAGCTAATATTCTACATTGCACACTAGATTAAATAGTAATGCACACTCTTACATGCACACTATTCCCGCTGGTGGATTCTCAGGGTCTTCCTCTTTCCCAGACATCCAGAAGTTCCCATGGGACTTTATTTTTATATTTTAATTTTCCAATCCTCCCAAACTTTTTCAGATCGCTTTCTAATGCATCTCTGGTGATCTATCTACCTCAGTTCTTTGTGTATCTATCTTAATGCTGACCAGACACCTTCAGGCAGGCATTTCTCAACTTATTCTCTTTTATCCCTCTTCACTAGGATGAGATATGATGCATTGACCTTTTCTTTTGATACACAACACATTGTTACATGTGATTCTAGCATAGGTACTCTACAGTTCATACATAGTAAATCACCTGTTGATTGCTATAACTTCTAAGTAAACAGAACCATGCCTTGATAGCATGGCCAAATACACACTTGCAACAATCAGTTAGATTTTACCTGATGTTAAACATACAACAAATGGTGGCCTGTTCATCCAAGCCTTATTTTACACCAGTGGTTCTCAACCTGTGGGTCCCCAGATGTTTGTGGACTTCAGCTCCCAGAAGCCCCAGCCACTATGGTCAATGCTCAGGGCTTCTGGGAGCTGAAGTCCACAAACATCTGGGGACCCACAGGTTGAGAACCACTGTTTTACACCAAGATGATAACTTACTACAGCATTGTTTTACACTGGCATAGTTAACAGGCATTCATTACCATGGATGAATCACATTATCAGTTATGTCATGGAGCACAGCCAAAATGATAAGGGCTTTCTTAAGAATTACACCTAATCATGATAGCTTCAAGACAGGAGCAGTGTAGCATGAAGGTCTTGTTTTTGCCCCACACTCATTTCCTTGGCTAATTTTTCCCATACTATACGGTGTAGGTTGGTGACAGAGCAGGATATGGGTGCAAAAGAATATGAATGCTTACCTGTATAGGGGATTCTGAAACCATACATGAAACCACCCAGAATGTACTTGGCACTGCTCCTCTTGGGATAAAGCACCAACCATTCTGCCAGAACTGGGACCTTAACTGGTGCTCGGGCCTTTCCCTTCCTAATGTTCCCCCTGAGCAAAACCATTGTTGGACCCCTGAACACTTGCTTTGATAACAGGAAAAGTTGAGATGGGGCCCCCCCATGTCCCACATCAGTGGTTGTACTTGCCTGTCACCTGCACTTACTAGTGTTAAAGTCTCAGCAGATTGGTGAGCCCTTTTTCTCCACTGTGCTAGGCCTTACATGCATTCCTTTTGACTCGTTATCCATAGGCAGAAATCTATTCTCACAACGATTGTAAAAAACTATGATGTCATAAAATCATAGAGCTGGAAGAGACCAGAAGGACCATCAAGTCCAACTTCCTGACATGCAGAACACAACTTTTCCTGTTTGTAGTCTGAGAGGGGTCCAGAGTCACTGTCAGAGGGAACCACTCCACATATTGTAAACTTGAAGATTTTTTGCATCCAGGGTAGGCCCTGCACCCTCTCTCTTGATAGATTGACAATAAGAACTTGGCAAACAGAGGGTTGACATAGATTTTACCAGGGGACTTTGAAGGCAAAGCCCAGTTTTACCTTTTTCAGTTTAACTATCTAGACTGTCAAGTATGGAGCGGGAGGGAGCTGCTGCGGTGACCTGCCACAGCTGTGGCATGTTTCTTTTCCTGCTGCAAGACGTCGTTGGGTACATCTGCAGCAAATGCAAGCTGGTCGCCCTCTTGGAGGAGAAGGTTCAACAGCTGGAGGCACATGTTTCAAATCTTTGCATTATTAGGGAGGGAGAGAAGTTCTTGGGTAGGGCTGAGAGGACCTTTATGAAGACAGAGTGCATGAAGAAGCTAGCGGACGACGAAGCCGGTTCACGTAACCAGGAGACGGATGCTTGGAGGAATGTGACATGCAGGAGTAGAAAGGCAAGGTGTCATACAGAGACTCTCGAGCTACAGAATCGCTTCCAAGTTCTTGACCTTATTAATGTCAAAGTGGAGCAGCAGGAAGAGGTCATGGAACGTCATCCAGAGGAAATCCAACCTCAGCAACAGGAATCCCAACACTGGCAGAACAGCATCCAACAGCATCAGCACCAACAGTCTCAGCATGACCAGAAAGTTCAGGCGGTCGTGAGGAAATCTGCTCATCGAGTAACCCTGGACAAGCCTCAGAGGAGACAAGTTTTAGTGGTTGGGGACTCTTTGCTGAGAGGCACAGAACCGACCATTGCAACCTGGACAGGATCAATCGTGAGGTGTGCTTTCTCCCTGGATCCAAAATCAATGACATAACAGAGAGGCTAACGAGACTGGTAAAGCCCACTGACAGTAACCACCTTCTTTTGGTTCATGTTGAAACCAACGACATGGCTAAGCACAGCTTTCACAGCATCACGAAGGACTACGAGCTTATGGGTAGGAAGCTGAAGGACCTTTGTGCGCAGGTTGTCATTTCATCTCTTCTCCCTGTGGAAGGACATGGCCCACGAAGCGAAAGAAGAATAGTGGAGATCAACAACTTGCTCTGAAGATGGTGCCACCGGAGCGATTCGAATTTTTGGATCACGGCCTCCATTTCCACAAAGGTGGTCTTCTGGCAAGGAATGACCTGCACCTTACAATCATAGGTTGGGATGTTTTTGCTAACAGTCTCGCAAAACGGATCAGGAAGTCTTTAAACTGAGTTTGACTGGGGAAGGGGACAGTATTATTCTGGGCAAGGATTCAATGAGTGCTGCAAAAAATAGCCCAAATGATATAGATAGGGCAGGCCAAGTAGAACTAGAGACCAACAGGGAGAGGGAAAATAACCTTAGTAAAGGACTTCCACGAAGGGCACATCATCTCAGATGTCTCTACACTAATGTACAGAGCATGGGGAATAAGCAAGATGAACTCCAACTCTTAGTACAAAAAAAAATATGATTTAATAGGCATCACTGAAACCTGGTGGGATAAATCTCATGATTGGAACATAGGAATAGGGGGGTATAACCTATTTCACAGAAATAGACCAAACAAGAAAGGAGGAGGAGTAGCCTAATATGTCAAGAATGTTTTCAACTGTGAAGAGATCTAGGACTTAAATCTGGGAAGCCAAGTCGAGAGCATATGGGTGAGAATTAAAGAAGTGAGAAACAATAGGGATGTGATTGTGGGGGTTTGCTACAGGCCTCCAAGCCAGCCTGAGGACTTGGATGAGGCCTTCCTGGAGCAGATGACCACACATTCAAAAAGTAGAGATACCGTGTTAATGGGAGATTTCAATTATTCTGATATTTGTTGGCAGTCAAATTGTACAAAGACAAGGTCCAACAGGTTCCTCACTTCCCTTGCAGACAATTTCATGGTCCAGAAGGTGGAAGAGGCGACAAGGGGATCGGCTATTTTAGATCTGATCCTGACCAACAGGGATGACCTATTTGATGAGGTGGAGGTGGTGGGATCCTTAGGAGGGGGTGACCATGCTCTTTTGGAGTTTGTCATTCAGTGGGAAGGAGAAGCCAAGTGTAGTCAGACACGCATCCTAAACTTTAAGAAAGCTGATTTCTATAAACTTAGGGAGTTACTTGCTGAAATCCCATGGTCAAGAATACTAAAAGAGAAAGTTCATGACAGATGAGAGTTTCTTAAAAGTGAGATACTGAAGGCACAATTGAAAACTGTGCCAATAAGGAGGAAAAATGGAAGGCATCTGAAGAAACCAGAATGGTTGATGAAAGAACTCTCAGCTGAGCTTAGTGTTAAAAGAAAATGGAAGAATGGTGATACACCAAAGAGGAATTCAAGCAAATAGCCAGGAGATGTAGGGAGAAGGTCAGAAAAGTAAAGCACAGAATGAACTCAGGCTTGCCAGAGACATCAAAAACAATAAAAGGGGCTTTTTTAAATATGTCTGCAGCAAAAGGAAAAATGAGGAAATAATAGGGTCACTGCGTGAAGAAGATGACCAATTAATAACAGGGGGAAGTGAGAAGGCAGAACTACTCAATACCTTCTTTGCCTCAGTTTTCTCCCAAAAGGATAGAAGTACCCAACCTGAAGCGTGGGAAGCAGGTGAGGAAGCAAGGGAAGTGCAGCAAAGAATAAGTAAAGAAGTAGTGCAGGAATATCTGGCTAAACTAGATGAATTCAGTTCTCCAGGGCCAGATGAATTACATCCAAGGATATTAAAAGAACTGGCAGAAGTCATTTCTGAACCACTTGCAATAATCTTTCAGAACTCTTGGAGAACAAGAGAAGTCCCAGCAGACTGGAGGAGGGCCAATGTCATCCCCATCTTCAAGAAGGGGAAAAAGAGGACCCAAATAATTATTGCCCGGTCAGCCTGACATCAACACCCGGAAAGATCCTAGAGCAGATCATTAAACAGTCAGTTTGTAATTACTTAGAAAGCAATGCCATAATCACTAAAAGCCAGCATGGATTTCTCAAGAATACGTCATGCCAGACTAATCTTATCTCTTTTTATGATAGGCTTACAAGCTTGATATATGAAGGGAATGCTGTAGACGTAGCATATCTTGACCTCAGTAAGGCATTTGACAAAGTTCCCCGTGATATTCTTGCAAAGAAACTAGTAAAATGCAGGCTGGACAGGACTACTGTTAGGTGGATTTGGAACTGGTTGACCAACCGAACCCAAAGGGTGCTCACAAATGGCTGCTTTTCATTCTAGAGAGAAGTGACTAGTGGAGTGCCACAGGGTTCTGTCCTGGGCCCAGTGATATTCAACATCTTCATCAATGACTTGGATGAAGGAGTGGAGGACATGCTGATCAAATTTGCAGATGATACCAAAGTGGGAGGAGTTGCTAATACCCCAGAGGACAGGATCAAAATTCAAAATGATCTTGAGAGATTGGAGAGCTGGGGCAAAGCTAACAAAATGAATTTCAACAGAGAGAACTGTAAGGTCCTACACTTAGGCAGAAGAAATGGAATGCACAAATATAGGATGGGGGACACGTGGATGGAGAGCAGTACGTGTGAAAGGGATTTAGGAGTCTTGGTAGATCACAAGCTGAACATGAGTCAGCAGTGTGATGTGGAAGCCAAGAAAGCCAACACAATTGTTGGTTACATCAATAGGAGTATGGTTTCTAGATCGAGGGAGGTAATGGTACCACTCTATTCTGCATTGGTTAGGCCTCATTTGGAATACTGTGTCCAGTTCTGGGCACCTCAATTCAAGAAGAATATCGATAAGCTGCAGCGTGTCCAGAGGAGGGTGACCAAATGGTGAAGGGCCTGGAAGCCATGCCCCATGACAGTGGTTCTCAACCTGTGGGTCCCCAGATGTTTGTGGACTTCAGCTCCCAGAAGCCCCAGCCACTATGGTCAATGCTCAGGGCTTCTGGGAGCTGAAGTCCAAACACATCTGGGGACCCACAGGTTGAGAACCACTGCCCTATGAGGATAGACTTAGAGAGCTGGGAATGTTTAGTCTGCAGAAGAGAAGGTTTAGAGGAGACATGATAGCCATGTTTAAATATTTGAAGGGATGCCATGTAGAGGAGGGAGAGGACTTGTTTTCTGCTGCTCCAGAGACCAGGACAAGGAGCAATGGATTCAAGCTGCAGGAGGGGAGATTCCACCTGAACCTGAGGAAGAACTTCCTGATGGTTAGAGCTGTCCAGCAGTGGAATATGCTGTGTTGGAGTGTGGTAGAGTCTCCTCCTTTGGAGGTTTTTAAGGAGAGGCTGAATGGCCATCTGTTGGGAATGCTTTGATGTGTGTTCCTGCATAGCAGGGGGTTGGATTCGATGGCCTCTGGGGTCTCTTCCAACCCTATGATTCTATTATTCTATGATTATGCACTGGTACTTCGCCAGGGCAGAGCACCTACAAAGCCGTGTCTCAAATACCATCTCCATGTATATCATCCAAACTGCCAGCTGGTTGATGAAATTTTTTTCAACCTTAAGCACTTGAATTGCTCTGGTTCCTTTGGAAGGTTAAAAAAAACCCCACCATCCTTTATCAATACCCTAGGCCTGGGATCATGGAAAAGCAGGGGGAAATGGTCCATGTATTCACCCTTCTAAATGCTTTCCTTGGTGGCAGATAGGAGGTAGCCCCTCAGAGGCAAGCACATCAGCCTTTAAGGGTTACATTGAGAGGAATCCCCATAGGCAGACTCTACAGTGGAAATAACATTGGATAGTGTGATGAAGGAAACTGCTGCAGCCACCAAAGATTGGGGAGTGTTGACAGAAGGGGCAGCATAGGCAGATGCACATGCTGGTATCCTGTTGCCTCCTCCTGGTGCTTGTGATGTGCTCTCAGACAGAATAATTGATAGCCACACATTGGCAGGCCAGAGAACCTGGGTATTTCCCCCTCCATCAACAGAATTTCCCACCCTCAACTTACTTGTGGGAGTCACTTAGATGCATTTGACATAATGGTCTTTGCCTGTGATGCACTTGCCCAGCTGGAAGCAGGAAGGCTGCAAAAGGCAGCAGAGGTAGAAAGGCATTGGAAGGGGAGCTGGAGGGGCCACCAAGTGGCGGCAAAACCCTCACATGGTGGCAAGAATGGGATGATGATCCCATGAAGGGCAATAAGAGTGGAAAAGGTCTGCAAAAAGGTGCAATAGGGAGGTGGGTGCATGCAAGAAGGAAGGGAAAAATTGGCAAAGAAGGGAAGAGGCAAACAAGCAGAGGAAGGAAAAAGAAATGGAAGTAGAGAGAGAAAGAAAAGAGGAGGTGACTCCACCCATCATGTTCTCCCCTGGGAGCACTACACCCCACTTGGGAAGACACCAGTGGCTGGGCACACAGACACCCTCCCTCCACTCTGCATCCCTACCTGCCCCACTTGCCCTCTGGAAGAAACAAAGGGAAAATAGGGAGGGGTAGAAAGTTAAAGGTGAGAGTGGAGGGAAAGGGGACAGTGGGGCACACTCTACTTCCTTTTCCTAGCCCAAACAGGCTGCACAGTAGAAGGGGCTTAAAAAGGGGGGGCAAATGAAGTGAAACCTGCTTACCCTGAAGCTCTGGCTGCTATAGTGGCCTATTGTCAAGCAAGCCTGCTAGAGATCACACACAATCACACAAGATTTGAAGCCTTGAGAGACTTTGAATGAGATCTAGTGTGTAATTTGCCCCTAATCTCATGCCTAAGGCCCTTTCCTCACCGGGGGGGGGGCTGAAACGGGGTGGCGCACACAGGGGCGGAGCTTACCTGGTAGCGGGTTGCTCCATCCCTGCGGGGAGCGCGAGTTCGCCACTCTATACGCCGCCGAATTTCGGTGGCACTCGGCGGTGTTCGGTGGCGCCCAAAATGGCGACCGGCAGCGCTCCGCTAATCAGGGCAGCGCGCCAGCCAGAAGCCCCCCGGGCAGATCTGCAGGGATGCGCTACCACATCTCTGCAGTTCTTCACCGGGGGCTGCCATGGAGCAGCGCAGGCGAGTTTCATAAAAACCACTTGGGAAGGTGGTTTTCATAAAACTCGCAGCGCCACCCCTGCGGCTGTGCTAGAGCAGTTTGAGGTGTAGAGCAGTGGTTCTCAACCTGTGGGTCCCCAGATGTTCATGGACATCAGCTCCCAGAAGCCCCAGCCACTATGGTCAATGCTCAGGGCTTCTGGGAGCTGAAGTCCACGAACATCTGGGGACCCACAGGTTGAGAACCACTGGTGTAGAGCCTCACCTTTCCCAACCACACTAGCGCACCCCGCGGTGAAGAAGACCTCCTGGAGAGGTCGCCCTAGCGTGGGCAATATGCCCGTGTGGAAAGGGCCTAAGTCTTGCGATGGCATATCCATCACATCTAGATTTAAACCCAGGCCTACACAGAGCAACTAGTTGGCCAGGCCTGGGAGCCACAGCGCCAGCTCATGAGGGATTGAGTGCAATTGCTTCCTCCACAGAGGCATCAAGCGTAAGCCTATTAGTGGGCTGTAATACCTCTCAGGAGAGGGTAGGGATAGAAGAAGTAGCAGTAATCCCCAAACACTCAGAGTAACTGCTGGCAATATTTACTTAGCTCATACTCCTCAATTTCACATAAGAAAAGAAGGTTTGTGAAACATAGTCCTAGGAGCAGAGTTATCTAATGTATCCTAACTTTTGTTTAAAAGGCAGCATTTTTCCAGTCATTTTGCATCCTTAAATAGTTTAAATAGCAGTCCAGTCAAAGAGAAGTCAATGCCTGCAGAAATCTCGATAACCAAAGTACTTGCTGCAATGAAGGGATGAAATATTGAATGCTCCCCAATTAAAAAAAAAAAGTGAACTCCATTTTAAAAAGCCATGCTCCCATGTCAAGTAAGGGCTGTAGTGCTACTTGAAATACATTTTGCTTTTTACCCGTATGTTGTACATAAAACACAACTTTCAAAAATCATAAAACTGTACTTATTGAACTCAGGATTAAAATTCAGAAGGCTCATACACATTTTACATGCAAGACACAGAAAAAAAGAATTTCACACACACACACACACACACACATTATCATGTTATAGTGGACGTGCAGTTTCGGGTCAGCCCAGATGACCTCTGGGTGTGAGGGAAAAGCAGTTGAGAAAAGCAGTTAATTTTCCCTGCAATTGAAGTGACTCTGTGTTTGAAAGAAGAACAATAGGACACTGTGAAATAGAATGTTAGGGAGGATGAAATGTGCCTCGCTATGCTTCCTTTACTTTACAACATTAGTAAGATTACGCAGGAAGATGGTGAGAACTATTGTTTGTGTCAATTTCCTTTCTTGGACACGTGATGTACTTGCACTGGAAATGTATAAATTGCTTTGAATGTAAAGAGGCAGGGCTCAGACTTTTGAGAATTATCTCACTGAGACATTGTGCACAATAAATCTTTTTTCTAAACCATGGGTCTCTATCTCGGTTCCACTACATATTTTGGGGCTCGTATGCCGGGATGGACGGGCTTTTTGCCCTCTTGAAGCGGCAGCTGTTTCCTCTGGCATTTGTGCACCATTGATAAGGACCTTGGGTACCCCCGATTCTTTTATCGGACGGTTCTCCTCATGGGCGTGTGAAGGCCAGGGAAGCGGTTGCCAGCTAAAGAACCCAGGAACAGTTTGGAAAATTACGGAACACAGCCACAGAACAGAGCCATAGGTAAGTGTGTCAAGGGCCTTCCCCTAAAGTGTGGAACACTGGGAAGAAGAGGGGCTTGATCACCCCCTATAATGGGTCTGCCCTAATAGAAGGCTTCAACTGGGAGGGGCCATTGAAGCCGCAGATTCCTTAGACACGCACACGGGACAGGTGGGAGGCTGTGTTTGTTGTGTGAAAGTGCATGCGTGTAAAAATGACTGAAAATGTTGCAGTTCTCATTTGCAGACTGTTGGAATGTCCGGCTGCATGAGTCAGCATGTGTGAAAGTTGTCTACCTCATTGTTTCGAGCTGTTGGGGACTCCCTCACCCCCAGCTCACCCCCCCTCCCCTATTGTGTGTTGTCATTTTGGGAGGAATTTGGGTGGAGGGAGGCAGTTGACAGACTCTGCTTCAATGTATGTTGAGAAAAAAAAATCCAAGAAAGCTTTTTTTTTTTTTCCTGTGCCTTTATGTATGGTTTGAGGTCAGATATGTTTTAATGTGTGTAAGGAAAATTCCAGGGAAAAATGTGGCTTCACCTCTCCGTTCGCAATTGTTTTTTGGTGCTTGAAGCCATCTCCCCATGGCCCCTCCTCCTCACGCTCTCAGATTTAACTCTATAGTTGCTGTTTTTGGGCTAGAAGTTCATTTAGCTAAGAGGTTTGGGAATAGCAGAAATTAGGTCAGTAAATTAATGAGAAAACAAACCTTTAGGTGTTTGATAGGAAATAGTGAAAAGGAAAAAGGGAGGCTTAATCTTGAATAATGAGAGACATGCAAGGAACTGGAAAAGTCCTGGGCTCAGCAAATCTGCCTCCAAACTTTGAAAACATATCTTAAAAACTCTGAAGATTCCCCTCCAGTACTTTTTGCAACATTTCTAAGCAAGATTACAGTTCAGCTTACAGAGTTCAGCTTAAAGAGTCCTATTGTTTAAAAGCTGTATCTGAAAAGGAAAAAAAAGGAGAACTCTGCTGTTACCAGGAATCCTCCCTCGCCCCTCCCTGCTGAAAGGAGAAATAGAGAAAAAAAACCTTGACAGCCCTTTAGACCCCCTCTTGGAGTGAGGAGCCTGATTTTGCAATTCTGATGCCAAGACTGGCAGCAGGGAAGTTTGAAAACTTTAATTGCACTAATAAACCAGAAAAGTAGCACCCAGCCACGCTCAAGGCTCCTTTTAGAATCAAGTAACACCTGAAAAGGGGGGACAGGCAGCTCCCCCCCCTTAGTGATAGAAGCAAGTCCGAACAATGGGGTGTTAATTTACAACACTCTCTTCCTAGCAGGAAAAAGCCAGTCCTTTTTAATTCAACAAATAGAAAGGAGGGTGAAAGGGGGGAGTTTAGGACTGACTGACTTTTGGCTTCACCCCCTTGACATGGAATTTTTAAAAAGCTGCAAAACTCTATCTGGCAATGAGTTTTTTTGGAAAAGCAGTTGGCATAGGAACTTTGGACACATGGGAATTGTAGTACCTGAATAAATTCCCCCAAAGGGTTACAAATGCAAAGAACAGACAAGTGAAGTGTTAGAGAAGCCTCCACAGAGGTTCTGAAACTGCAGCAGTGACTCTTTAGGAAACAGCCAGCCCCTCCCACCTCCAAAGGAACCTGCGGGAGTGAGAGCCCCTGCCTGTGTTTGCATGAAAGAGAGGAGAGTGAGACCGGGAGAAGTGATGGCTGCAGCAGTTTTCCCTGCCCCCAGCTGGGATGCCTGCTAAGAAGGCTAGGAAAGCAACGGGGGGAGAATGGAAGTGGCGGCAGATGCAGCCGAGGCTGGGTGAGACAGAAGGGAATAGGTGGCATGCTCCCCCCCCCGCAAGCAGCAGAGGCAGAGAGCGTGAAGGCGCCATGACCCCCTCCTTTGATGGCAGCGAGAGTGACGGAGCTGAAAGCCAAGGCAGCGATGGCATGCGAGGAGCGTAATGGGATAAGTAGCAGGAGGGCGGAGCTGACAAGGACAACAGCCGAAGCAGAAACAGAGGAGGCTACCCCCATCCCGCTCTCATTCCCAATTTGTCAGACCCGAAAGGGGGGATCCACCCCCCCCTTTCTTAGTTCATTTGATGTTTAGGACTTTAGAATTGGACAGAAGAGAAAAAAGGGCCAAAAGACTGATGCTTAAAGTCCAGCAGCACCAGCAGCACCAGCAGAAATCTAAGTGGCCAAGACAAGGGCTGGCTCTGTATGAAACAAAGCGACTGACAGGAAAAGAGAGGCAAGCAGAGACAACTGGGCATGGAAAAGGCTGGCAAGGCAGCGTTGGAAATCCAGATGTAAAGACCACACCACACCACGTGGAGGTCCCTGGCCTCAAGGAAGAGGCAGCCAGTGCCCAGGAGCTAGTAGAGGAAAGAGAGAGATGGAGGAATTGTGCTTGAAGAACGGCTCTAGTAGCAAAGAGCTGAGAGATTTGCAAAGCAGCAAGCTTCTGTGCTAGCTTCAATGAAGGCACTGAAAGGAGAGAGAAGCAGAGGCTGTAAAGGTGTCTGTGGCCAGCTGACAAGGGCAGACTGGAGAAAAAAAATTGTCCCTCATCCCACAGACAGAGAAGGGCAAAGGGCTAGGAGCTGTGACATCCTGGAAGCAGTCCAAATTGCAGAAGCCCCCACACCAGTTCCCGATAGAGCGGCAATTGGTAAGGCTCCCTGGCCCAGCCCCAGCAGGCTAAGGAGGTGACGGAGCACCCCTTCAAGCTGGAAGAAGGTGATGGCGCACCTCTGAGCTGGGAGGGAGAAGGTAATGGGGCACTTCTGAGAGGCGATAGAGCACCCCTCCAGGCTGAAAGTGGAACTGCAGCTGCAGGACTCTGACTGAAAGGGTGGAGGACAGAGAGAAAGGGACAGTTGAAGGCTGTGAGACAGCCAGGAGACCGACGTCAGCCCCAAAGAAGCCCACACACCATATGGGCTCAAACAACAGACCTGCATTTGTCCACAAGATCATCAAAGATTAAACCACTGTTCTGGGAATCACTTGGAGGAGTCACATTGTACCTGCAGACCTCAGAACTCAAGGAAAGTGGAGAAGATGAAACAAAATCCTGAAGACACAGTAGTTCAACATGTAAGGCCCAGATAACAGCCCTGGCTATGTCTTTAGACTGGATGCCACCACAGGGCAAGTGGCACGATACCACATTCACCTTCCTAGCCCTTTTTACAGAGACTTTTCACTTTTATTCCATGTGCAACCCACAACAAGAAACCAGGAGTGTTTTTGTTCTTCCCAAAGCCCCATTATGATAAGGCATAGGATAAGGTGCACACCTCACAGAACCATAAGGTTGTCCCCTTTTTAGCCAAAGTATGAAGCCATTTTGGGTGGATTAAGGAGAGACACAAAGGAATTAGGAAACATAACTCTACAGGAGGGAAGTGCATTAGGGAAAACAAGGGAGAAAATGTTAAGACAGGAGTTCCCTTTCCTACAGGCACAGGCACACCCCTTCCAACCAGGAGATATGGGTGAAGGATTGGGGCAACTCGGTCATGGGTGGAGGAGACCCTATCAGGTAGTGGTGACAACTCCCACTGTAGTAAAGGTGGCCAGGATGAAGCCTTGGGTGTATAACACTAAGGCTCACTTTGACTGGACTGTTGCTCCAAACATAGGGCAACCTGTCAACGCTCAGGCCTGGCAAGCAGCCAAGGGAGCCGGCTACAGGTCTCTTGCAGATAAGGCTTAATAAATTAAATTAAAGGGCTTTCCTTCAGCAAATAGCAGTAAATACCGGCAGCAGGGAGACTCCCTGGCTGTTACGTCACAGCCAAGCGAGCACACAGTCAAAGTCTGTTTGAACAAACAAAGTTACCAGAGCTGGTCCAGGATCAAGAGGTGGCGACGTTCCAGCAGGTCGGGCAGCATTTCAGGAGGCCAAGCTGAGATCCACAACAAGCACTTCACCCAGAATGGTCAGTTGTGAGCCAACCAAAGACCCAAGGCTGAGTGATTGCTTTTATAAGCAGATCACTCCTCCAGGTGTTATCGCAGCTGGGCCCTGATTGCCTGGCGTTTTCTATTTAAACATTCTGACCTCCTGAGAGCACTCTTTTGCTCCCGATGCTGCTGGTAAGTAGGCACCTCCTCTTGAAACTCACTATCCGACTCCTCTGGCTGGGCTGGGTCTGGGGCAGCCCCTGGCTCTGCTGCTGAGACTACTGGGGCCAAGGGCTCTGTGCCTGGGGCAGCCTCGGGAGTGGGCTGTGCTGGTGCAGCAGGCTCCAGGGACTCTGGCTCAGACTCAGAGCTCGTGTCCTGGAGTTCCAGGGTCCTGACACAACCTCTGAAGCTGAAAATCATCGGAAAGCGGTAAGAAGATCGAGACTAAGCCTTGCTGGTGCCTGCATACCTGGAAACCAGGCACCCCAGCGCACGGCTAGATCTCCACCTGGAGAGGAAAGAAGAATTGGGACTGATCCCTACTGCAGTGCTACCTGGGAAGCACTGTCCTGCATACGGTCAGATCCTGAATGTGGGAGACAATAATATGGGTTGTGGCAGGCATAGGAGGGGCAGGAACCTTGGCTTACCTATTTTATCACTACAGACGGATGTTTTGTGGGATTGGAAGATATATGTATATGGCAACTGTTGGTGATGATGAGGATGATGCAGAACAAGGGAGGCTGGGAGATGAAACAATTCCACCAACTAGTCAATCAGATCATGAACACCTTGAATGTCAGTAATGGCTGGGTATGTACTCATGGGCTAAGCTAGGAGACTATCCCTTCTGTAATGTAAAGTTTGAAATCCCTGAATCTCTACAGACATGCCCAGGAAAATATCCCAATGTTAACTTCTTCTTTAGTTATAGCAATGGTTTCATTGAGTTATATGAGAATAAGGGGGGGCTGGTCCTGCTTAAAGGAGTTCTAGAAAGTAACCAGCTTTTACAATGGTAAATGGGTATATAGTTTATCTTCTGGAATGAACTGGTTTGGCCACTGAGGGTATCACCTTTCACCCAGTACACAAACCAATATAGTTTGGCTAGGCAAGAATGAAAAGAGTTTATAATAAAAGCAATGGGTATGATTCTGACAACACATATCTGAGAGGTTGGGAGTCACCATGATCCCCATGGAAAGAGTTGCTTTTCATGTAAGGCAGATGCATTGTTGGCTGTCAGCCCAGCATGAAATAGGTTTAGACTATCTCTTCAGTCATGAAGGGGGTCTGTGTATTTGGATAAATACAATCTGTTGTCATTATGTAAATAAGTTTAAATGTAAAAAGGGAAAATGCACTCTGAAGTATTCAATATTAGAAAATCATTCTTGTAGTCTGCAGGCATGTGGACATGATTATTTGGTTCCCTGAGTAAGTATGGGTAAAGGCATTGCTTGTAGAATTGCTTTGTACATAAATAATGGTCTTCCTAAATCTGCTTGGCAATACTCTGCATGTTAAAGTATTTCCAATCTGTAATGATTAGAGTAATAGAGAAGGCTGCTGTATATGCTTTGATGGCACAATTGAAATAGTTATGCTTGAATTGCTAATGAATTCAGCATAAAGGGGGGAATATAGTGGACATGCAGTTTCGGGTCAGCCCAGATGACCTTTGGGTGTGAGGGAAAAGCAATTGAGAAAAGCAGTTAATTTTCCCTGCAATTAAAGTGACTCTGTGTTTGAAAGAAGAACAACAGGACACTGTGAAATAGAATGTTAGGGAGGATGAAATGTGCCTCGCTATGCTTCCTTTACTTTACAACATTAGTAAGATTACGCAGGAAGATGGTGAGAACTATTGTTTGTGTCAATTTCCTTTCTTGGACACGTGATGTACTTGCACTGGAAATGTATAAATTGCTTTGAATGTAAAGAGGCAGGGCTCAGACTTTTGAGAATTATCTCACTGAGACATTGTGCACAATAAATCTTTTTTCTAAACCGTGGGTCTCTATCTCGGTTCCACTACAATGTGCAGCCCGAAAGGACAAGTTGGCCAAGATTTTTGTTCCGATCCTTAGGTTTCTACCATAGAAGCCTTGGTATACCTGCTCTGTCTCTGAAGAAATTAAGTAAACTGAGGGAACATTGGCACAGTCATCATTCCAAGTAGCTACCAGAATCAAGTAGAGCTTAGACAAGTTATTTTGGGGTACTATAGATCCTAGAGTCACCCAGCCAGAAGAGCCTCCACTACTCCACCCCTTTTGTATGTTCCTTCTTGTCGGACACCCTTGCCCGATATGTCAGCCCTCTTCCACCCACCCACTCCCCCATTTTATTTCATTTCATTTCATTTTAAATTGAAAATTGTACATTTCAGATTCATTTGAAAACTAGTACATCTAATAAAAAAGACAAAGTAAAATCCAGAGAGATGGGACTATCAAACTGAGATCTTATTTTACCAGTCCTTTTCTTTCTCTCATTACAGGGTGAACTCCCACCTGCTTCCTTTCCTTGTACTGTTGTTGTGCAAAGCTATATTAGTAGCTTTTGAAAGAATGTGTGTGTGCATGTGCCTTCAAGTTACATGTCAACTTATGGTGACCCCATGAATTTCATAGGATTTTCTTGGCAAGCAATACTCAAAAGTAGTTTTGCCAGTTCCTTCAGCTGAAATATAGCCTAAAGCACCTAGTACTCGTTGGTGGCTTCCCATCCAAGTACAAACCAGGGCTGATCCTGCTTAATGTCCAGGCTCAGGTAGGATCTGGTGTCTTTAGGGTATTTAGGTCCCATTTTGAAAGAACACTACCTTTAAAAAAGACTGTGGTTTGTCATTCAGGAGGACAAAATGAGATGAGCCCAGTGTTTTGACAAAAGAATAGTACTTGGTATTTTGTTTCCCCATAGCACTATAAAATATTATACCATAAGTGAGGAATGTGTCTTTATCCTTCTTAACAGTTGTAGTTGTATGTCCTTAATTTATCACTTGACTTCAAATGTGTACATTAAAAATGGTGATAGGATTTAAATCAAGAGCCAAGTGTACTGTAGTAGCAAAGAAAATGGTGTCTGAGGAAGTATTGAAGAAAGGGGGTATGTTCAAGATCAGGATGGAGAAGAAAGTTAAAAGGTGGAGGCGGAGAGAGGGAAAGAGAGACAGAGAGACTTCCAAACTTAAAATATTTAAAGGACAAGAATTTTTCACACAATGTCAGAAACCTTATGCCAGTGCAGGAGTCACTTACGCAGGTTTCTTTGTTTTGACTGAGGGATAGCAGCAGGGGTGGGAGGGTACAGCAACAAAAACAATTCACATGAGAAGATAATATTTCCCTGCCAGCTCCAAAGGAGCTTGAGAGCCATCAGGGTGGCTTTATCTCCTGATGGAAATGGCTTTCACTGCTGCCCCCATTCACCACTGTTGCAGCACCCGCAGCCATTTTTCCTCTGCCACCATCCCTCCACCTTGCTGTTCCAGTACAAATGGTATGGTTACACCAGCAAATAGAATCTGAGCTAATGTTTTTTTGCCACGTGAGCAACCACTGTTTCTCCAGGATAGTAATTGTACCATTATGTAAAATTTGAGGGAAGTATTACTGCCCCACCTGTTAAACATTCTTAAAGTAGCTTTCAAGATGCTTACCAGTGTGATCCTACACTGCCTACTCACATATAAGCCTCATTGTGTTCAGTGGTATTTACTCCCAGAGGAATATGTAAATATGTATAAGTCTACACCCTTAAATAACAGAAAAAATGAGAGCACCTAAGGAAGGGCAAGCATGTATACAATTCCATTACTCTTTAGATATCCCATCTGCCATCCTGCAGCTGAATGTCAAAGTAAATCTCAGAGGAAATGGTGGCAGAAGTGTGTGTCAGTTTCTCATAGTGCAAAATTACCTTACTGGGCTGCTGTGGATATACTTGCAGTCTCTCTGGCCATCTCCACACTACACTATTTCAATATCCTGTGTAATTCTGGAGTTTGCAGTTCACTGAGGCCTAAGAGCTCTCTGACTGAGAATCCTAAATGCCCCTCTATAAACTGCAAACCCCGGGATTCCATAAGATACTGAAAGAGGAATAGGAGCATTATAACACTGTACTGGAAAATGGCCTCTGACTCCTGGTGATAGAGGCAATAGCAAGAAGCACTGAGAGATGATTATCATAGTCTTCCTGCTATTTTAAGTAGTTCCATCTGCCTTATGCTTTGTCACTTTTTAAATATGTTGATCTTCAGCTGGCAGCCCTGACAAGAGTATTCAGAAATATTCAAACTGTGTGTGTTTGTTTTTGTGTGTAGCATTATAAAATAAGCAGGTTTGGAGGCTTAAACCTTCCAGCTGGTCTTTCTTTCCTACCTTCCATTGAAAGTTACAAATCAGACAATCAGCGTACAAAGCATACAAATTGTCTGACATGCTTTTCATGCACTGCATTGCTTCTTTAACAGAACTGTGTAACTTGAAACATCTAAGAAATGTTATGGGCAAAGATATTCACTAGTTTACTGTCAGTATTAATGTTAATGTTTAGAACTGATAAAGCATTTTATTTGTTCAGAATCCATATCAGTAATCCTTTGAACTACCCAGCAAGACAGATTATTTATTATCCCTGTAATGTATGTTGTGGGAGGGGAGTTCCTCTAAGTCAGCTTAGTAAATTCATGATGTTACTGTAAGAGATGAGGAATGTTGGGATCCACTCACAATGCCAGCATCTCCTTACAATTTGGGGGAATTATAGCTCAAAGGAGGCTAGAGGAAGGTAACAGCGTGATCTTTTCACCTATGTATACCAGTACTATCTGCAGAGAGGACTCCAATTAAATATTTTATTTGAATTGACAAACAAACAAGAAATCAGACACTCTTAAGAACCATACAAAACTATGAGAAAATGAAGCAAGAAAGGTTGGATAGAGAGAGATTGGGTGGAAATAGTGATAGTTACCAGGCCTGAAGAAAGGGCCACAGTGGAGGGACTCAGACAGCATCTGAGGGTAGCACAGAGGAATAGCAGTCTGAGGCACTATGTACTATGTACTGCTGTTGTCTTGGGTCAAAGCTGGGGTTTTTATACGCTGTTTCACACCCTGAAGTGTTGCACTGACGCAGCTATTATGACTTTCCCGCAGAATTGACAAAGGGGTCCAGAATGGGCCGATTGCTTTGATGGGATTCAGGATGATCAGGACAATCTCTTAATATTCTGTCAGGTAGGGTGTCTTTCCCTGCCTCTGTTGGCTCTTTTAGTTGGGATTTGGCTGGCCAAATCTAGGAGGGGAGTGGTGACAATCTTATCTGGGTTGACATTGATGGGGCACATGGGTGCAGTGTTTGCAAAGTCATCGCTCTTAAGGGCTGCTTCCCTGGCAAGTGCATTGACACAGTTGTTCCACATGCACACATAGGAAGTATTTTTCTGATGACCCTTCATGTATGCTATCCATGTTGGGGCTGTCCTATCCTGTATTCTGGTGGCTGTGCAGAGGCACGTGTTCAGATATACAACAGTCTTCCATCTGAAGTCTTGCAATTGTCAGCAAGCCAGATAGGAAGCCAGATAATTGTGGCTTTGTCTGACCAGTCTGAGTCCATGTAGATGGCAAGTGGGCAGTCAAGTGGCTCATATTCTAATATGGCTCTAAGGGCTTCTACCTCAGCTGTCTGACTGGAGTGCAACAAACCATTTTCATTTTACCTGCACTGAATTTTCTCTACAAGATGGGAACTCAACTTTATGAAATAAATCAAGTAGATCTGTGGTTTCCAACCTTCTTTCACTTGCATACCCCTTAGCAGCCCATTTCCATAAATTTTACAAAAGACTGGAGTGACTGGAGTGAGGGTGAGTTGTGCCTCGGAGTGTGAAGGAGTCATCCACTCAGATGGCTCCACAGCCTGGCTTGAGTTTGCCTGCAACATGGAGGGTTGAACCATTGCAGAACCAGCACACAAAGCCTTACAGTTGAGGCTCAGCAAAGGGCTCTCCCTACTTTGCGGGCCACTGCACATTCATGAATGGTAGAAGGGGGCACTCATGCTGCTCTCCCATCAGGCCATAAGGGTGAGACCCTTGCTGTGCTCCTTTTTATATTCAAATCTGCAGTTCACTAGGGCAAGTGCCTACTTCACAGTCCACACACTTGTCCATTCTGGATCTTGCCTGACAGAATGTACTTGAGAGGATAGTCTGGACAATGTCTCACCCACCTCCCACAATGTGTGAGGTTCCACACTAGGGCCAGGCAGACCTTCTCACAAGGGCTGTACTTTTGCTTGGCAGGCTTCAGGTTGCAAGAGGCATACATGATGATTTTCTGCTTGCCTGCCTGCCTGTCTGCTGCTAAGTGAGTGTAGTGCCAGTGCTACACTCCGATGTTGCCAATTGGATGTAAAATGGCTGTGACATGTCTGGGTGAGCAAGGGCAGGAGCTTGCACTAAGCTGCACTACACCTTGGCAAAGGCATTCTGCTGAGCAGGTCCCTATAATGTTTGGCACATAGGCGACATAATTTTATTGTACTTGACTACCACAGGGGCAACTGTAGGAGTTGTACCGTTGAGAACAAGAAAGTCAACTGTCATCTGCCATGTCTTCCCATCCACCTTAAAGAGAGACCATAGAGGTGCATTGCAGATTGACTGCATGCGGGTGATTACATGCCACTTTAGCCAAAAACTCTATAGTCTTGCCAAAATGGGAGGGGAGGCATTGCTGAGTTGCCACAACAAGCCATTCACAAGTCAAATGGTGTCCAGTTAGGAAGAGTACTCCCAAAATTCCATCATCATCCTTCCTGTTTTCACACGCCCTTCTCTTAATGTGGAGTTTCCCTATTGTAATGGGAATGTGTCAGGCTCCAGGAGAGCCATGACACCTTGTGGAAGTGTTGTGAACCATAGCCATCCCTAACATGTGGTGTTGATGTTGTGTCAGGTGGTTGGAGAGTATCCACACTGGCTCTCTATATACACTATGTTGTTGTTGTTTGCCTTCAAATCATTTCTGACTCATGGTGTTCCTAAGGTGAACCTATCATAGAGTTTTCTGGGGCTGAGAGTATTTAATACTGGCTGGCTGTATAGTATATGCTGCACACTAAATTCCTACATAGATTTATCTAGAATCTGCCTTAAGAAAGCTTGAAACTACCTTTTAAAAAGATTTTTATTGTTTGTAGTTAGTTTTTAGTATTTAGTATATAGCATACACTAAAAATGAATTACAAGCAATAAAAATCTTTTTAAAAGGTGGTTTCAAGTTTTCCTGAGGCAGATTCTAGATAATTACAGTTCTCTAATTACAAATACTGGTTAAAAGTTTAAAGTCCTACTTATTAAAAAATCCTAACTATTAAACCCAACAGTTAACTTATTGTATTCTTTTTCTTGCAAAATAAATCAACAACAAATTAAAAATGTCCAGTTTTTTACAAAAGTCACTATTGGTATGTCTTTTATCAATATTGTCAATTTGTACATTTCAGCTAGGTCCTTCAATTTTAACAGCCAGTTCTCTTTTGTCAGTGTTTCTGTATTCTTCCACATCTGTGTATATAATACTCATGCGGTGGTAGTCATGGATCTTAGTAACTTTCCGAAATTATTATTCAGGTGATCGTCTGCTAATATCAAATATCAACAATATATCATCTTATAAAATTCTCTTTACCATCTTAACATAATGTAAATTTAATTCCCTCTGACTACATTTTCTCCCATTGCTCCAACTATGGCCATTTCCACACTGGCCTGTTATACTGCGATGATTCCACTTTCAACATCCTCTGGAATCCTGGGGTGTGCAGTTTCGGGAGGGGCCAGGCAGCCCCTCTCGAAACTGCAAACCTCAGGATTCCACAGAATGTTTAATATGGAATCATCGCAGTATAACAGGCTAGTGCAGAAATGGCCTGTATGTTATGCCCAAAGCTTTGTGTCCACTTAATCATATAATCTTTGACCACCTCTTTCTCCATCTCTAATTATAACAAAAATGTATAAGTCTTGCCAACCAAGTGCTCATCATCTGAGCACAACTGCTTTTTAAAATCAGATTTGGTCTATGTGAAATCACATAGTTTTAATCTATTTTATATCTCTGAACTATCGGTCTGTAAGAGAACCATTGAAAACTAATAACTTCAGATGTTTGTTCTTCCACTGACTTGATTCTGTTCTTGCTCAATTACTAGAAGGACTTGGTATCTATTCTTATATTGTTAACAAAGCTTTTCTCACATTAATGATTACTAATGTCCAGATTAGATACCACAAATACCACAAATAGCCACCTCACCCAAATTCCAATTCATACTCTTCTAATTCCAACATTCTCTTATTTATCAGCATAATCCACTCTTTCAAACACACCAACCAAATACATATGCAGAAAATAAAATTTAAAATCTGGCAATCTCAATCCTCCTCCTTTCTTTAGCACCTTGTAAAAGTTTATATTTCACTCTGGGTTTCTTCCTTTGCCATATGAATTTTCATATGTCACTGTGCCATTGTTTAAATAAGATGTTATTAGTCAAAATCAGTATAGTCTGGAACAAATAAAACATTCTCAGTAGGACATTCGTTTTGATAACAGAGATTCTGAAAAAGTAATAACGACTTAAGTTTCCTCTATCTTTGTAAATCCTTGATATCATTTCGTGTTTTAATATCATTATTCTTCAACAACATAAAATTCATGTTTGTCATCATAAGAACTTTTTTAGTTTTAAATCCCAATCTATCCATCAGTTGTATCTGTTCTTCCTTTCTCATGTTTTTCATTAACATAATCATTTTTCTTCATTAATTTCACTAACAAAAATTCAATGCATCGAGTAGGGTTTTCTTTTACAGAAAGAATGCTCTTAACTTATAGGCTTCCTTTTTAATTCTTATATGCCTTATTTTTTCCTTCTTGTCTTATTGCTTTGCTTCACACTTCAAGAACTAAAATAAAAAGTGGACATCCTTGTCTAGTGCCTTTTTGAATTTTGCATGGCTTACTCAACTCACCATCAACCAAAATCTTTGCTTTCTGTACATCATAAATTGCTTTAATTCATGTAATGAAATTGTCTACAAACCTCATCTTCTCTAAAACTCCAGACAAAAAGTCCCAATTCAAATTATCAAAGGCTTTTTGAGCATCCAGCAAAGATAAGCACAGCCTGTTTCTCATTGTGATTCTCTAAATATTCCAGGACATTCACTACACAGCTGGTATTGTCAGGTAATTGCCTTTTCAACAAAAATCCAGTTTGATCTTTACAAATAAAATCTTGAGAAATCTTGTTCAGTATTCCTGCTAAAATCATTATTAAAATTGTATAATCATTATTCAATAATGAAATAGGCCTATAGTTTTTTGTCATTGTGAATTCTCTGCCTTCTTAGGGAATTAAAACTATTATTTCTGCCTTCCTAGTATCAGGTATTTTTCTAGTCCGTAGTATTAGATTCAGTTATTTTTGTAGAGACACTAATAACTGTTCTTCAAAACATTTGGAGAATATTATGCGAAACATTCCATGACCCAGCAATAGTCTGTCATCACCTGGAGCTTTGCCAGTCTTAATTTTATAATCATAGACTTATAGAATTATAAACTGGAAGAGACTACAATGGTCATCAGGAATACACAATCAAAGCATTCCCATACAGCTTCTTTTTAAAAACTTCCAAAGAAGAGATTCCATCACACTCTGAGGCAGTATATTCCACTGTTGAACTGCTCTTACCATCAGGAAGTCCTTCCTAATGTTTAGATGGAATCTCTTTTCCTGAAGTTTGAAGCCATTGCTCTGTGTCCAAGTCTATGAAGCAGCAGAAAACAGGCTCACTCCATCCTCCTTATGACATCTTTTCCAATATTTAAACATAGCTATCATATCCCCGCTTAAGTTTCTCTTCTTCATATCCCTTGCTCCATACCACATTCTCTAAACATACCCAACTCCCTAAGCTGCTCCTCATAGGGCATGGTTTCCAGGCATTCAACCATTTTAGTTGCCCTTCTCTGGACATGTTCCAGCTTGTCAATAGCCTTCCTGAACTGTGGTGCCCAGAACTCGACACAATATTCCAGCTTGGGTCTGATCAAAGGAGAACAGAATGGTATTACTTCCCTTGACCTAGACACTATACTCTTATTGTTGTAGTCCAGAATCTTATTGGTTTTTTTAGCTGCTGCTTCACACTGTTGACTCATGCTCAGCTTGTGGTCTACTAAGATTCCTAGATCCCTTTCACATATACTGTGGTCAGTTCAGATGTCACCCATCTTATAACTGTGCATTTCATTTTTTTTTTCTCCCAAAGTGCAGTATCTTAAACTTCTCCCTGTTGAAATTAGCTTTGGACCAGCTATCTAATCAATTAAGGTCTTTTTGAATTCTTATCCTGTCCTCTGGGGTGTTAGCTACCCCTCCTAATTTGGTTTCATCTGCAAATTTGATAAGCATGCCCTCTATTCCCTCCTCCAATCATTGATAAAGATGTTGAATAGCACTGGGCCCAGGACAGAACCCTATGGCACCCCACTAATCGCTTCTCTCCAGGATGAGTAGAACTCATTGGTGAGCAGCCTTTAGGTTCTTCTTTATGGCCTAAATAATCTCACACACTCTGATAGGTGCATTCTGTCAGAGGGATGGTGGATGATGGGAGCTACACAAAAACCTCGGTAGCACTTCCCTCCAGCACTGAGGTCTAGCAAAACACCTTACCAGAGTCAAGTGTTTGAAAAATCACCATATAGCAGAGTTTACTCATACAGCTTAGAAGCATCCCAGCAGAGTATTAACATTAGCAGTCTGAAGCCAGGAAAAATACTCCCACGCAATGTTATCTTCCAATAGTGGGCCTTTACTCTTGAGTTACAATACATACAGTATACACAAGGCTCCAATGGAATTTCAGCATTCAACAGCATGCTAAGATAGCCTCTGGCCGCTCCTTCAGACACCAAGAGGGCATAGTTGTCTAGAACGCACCCCCTTATATACATACATTTCTGATGCAACTCTAGCCAACCTTGCTAGGTGTATGATGCAACCTTCCTGCCCTGGTTACACAACCCAATGACTCACGCAGGTATTACATGGGATTGCATCATCCACTGTCTTCCCCAGGTGCAAAACTTTAATGTACACCATGCATATCTTATTTGGACTTAAGTTCTGTCCAACCTTTTCTCACAACCTTTCCTCTGTTTTTGCAGTTTGGAAATCTCTGGAAGGTTTTGCTTATCTAAGTAGTCATCAGTCATCTTTAGCGAGACTTGACATTTCTTATATAATGAAGTACAAAAATGCTAAAATTTCTTAATATCAACATTATCACTGACTACCTCATTTACTTTTTTATCTTTGGAATAAGCTTCTTTTGAATTTTTTCCCACTTTAAATGCTAGTCACCTTCCAGATTTATTTGAAAAATTCAAACTTCTTCTGCTTCATGTAATATAATGTCTTTTCAATTTCTCTTACTGTTATTATCAATAGCTGTCTCCAAAGTATCTTAATTTGGTGGATCACTGCCTTATTTGAGAGGGACTTCCTTAGCTCTTCTTCTTTTTATCTCATCTGAAAATATTTGCATCTTCTCTTATCTCTCTCTCTCTCTCTTTTTTTTAGTTCTGTACTTTGCTGAATAAGGCCTTTTCTGCATGGGGTTTTTCAAACAGTGCAGAGCATCCTCCAGAGAGGACATCTACACCTGGGAGCAGACTAGGTCCGGACTACTTTGTGTAGTTCCGGACCTCAGCCCGCTCCGGAATGACCCAAAGTGGTCGTTTAGTGTGTTTTTGAAAGACCGCTTAAAACAGGTCTTTCAAAAGCACAGAGCGCGCCACTCTGTGGCCGCGCTGTGGTGCAGATTTGCAGGCTCGCACCAGTGAGAGCCTGCAGATCTGCCGGGGCGGGCTTTAGGCTGTCAAGCTTCACCGGTTGCTGGAGAGCCTCCACGAACCAGAAGCCACCATTTTCGTCCCCAGACCAGTGTGGAGCATGACCACGCACTGCTCTGGATCAGCCTGGACCCGCGCACGGAGCACACAGGTCTGGTGAGTACCTGCATGGGGCGATTCCCTCGCCCTGTGCAGAAAGGGCCTAAAACATCCTTCCATGAACACTTTACTAGCATCCCATAATATGTTAAGGGTAGTCCCTTTTTTCAAAATATTTGAAGATTTCTTCAAAATATTCTGCCAATCTTTCCCTACATGTTTTAAGAACATTTTCATCTTGAAGTACGGTTTCATTCAATCTCCAAGTCTCTCCCTTTCTCTTCCCCCTCAAAATTAAAGTCACGTGATTATGATTGGAAAAAGTCTTAAGTAAACTGTCAGCCTTTGTTATATCATTAGCTGATGTCTTCAAAGTCAAAAACATCCATTCTTTTAAAAGATTTAAGTCTTTCTGGAAAAAAAATTAAAGTGTTTAGCATTTCCATATTTAAATCTCCAAGCTATAAGCTTTTGTGAATTTTCCTTTCTGATCTTGATATTTTTCTCAGAAGATCTGTAGAAAATGTGTGCCATTCCAATCTCCAAGAAGCATCCAGCTCTTAAATGAGTAGCTAAACAATTTATCCATTATCTTCTCTTTAAAAAAATCCCGTGTTATCTGTAGGGGCATAAACTCCCACCACTCATATTTAGTCTCATAGCTAGCAATTTGAGCCCTCACATACCTACCCTTTTGGTCTTCAAATGCAATTTCAGGTGACAAGTCAGGGTTCAAGTAAGTAACAACTCCATTGTTCTTAAATGATGCAACAATAAATTCCTTGCCTAATTGGGATAGTATAGAGGCTTAATGTATCTCCCTCTTAGGTGAATTTCTTGAAGACAGATCACATCTTGTTTCAACTTAGTAAAAATTCTTAAAGAGTACTTTAATCTGTCTTCAAAGCTTTTGTCTCTGTATTATTTTAGATATATTTAGCTGTTGTTCATCACCTTGGAAGCCATGGTGGGATAAAAGGAGATGTATAAGTGCTGTAAGTAAGAAAGTAAATCTTTGTCCTTGCCACACTCCTTGGATTGTATTCAAAGAGCCTGTGCACATTTAAGGTTTACCTGCATAGGTCCCTACATGATTGTATATTGACTGCATAGAGTTTGAGGTGTGAATGTTTTGCACAGTGTTCATGTAGCATTTCCCCATAAATTCTTAAGTGCGTGTATGTGTGTGTGTGTGTGTGTGCATTGTGAAAAGCTATGCATACTTTTTTTTTCAGAGACAGACTTCACACTGCATCTGAAAACTTTCAAACTGCCTTTGAAATATATTGCATAATGGGGTGGAGGTGAAGGTTATTTTGTTACTCTGGGCCCATTTTTCCAATTTCTCAAGGTCATTTTAAATTCTGATCCTATACTATGAACCGTGTGTGTATGCCTTCAAGTTGTCTGTTGATTTATGACAACCCCATGAATTTCATAGGGCTTTCTTAGGCAAGGAATACTCAGAGGTGGTTTTGCCACTTTGTTCCTCTGAAATACAGCCCGCAGCACCTGATATTCATTGGCAGTCTCTCACCTGAGTACTAACCAGAGTTGGCCCTGCTTAGCTTCCAAGATCAGACAGGAGCTGGTACCTTTAGGATATTTATTCCTGTCTTACTAACAACCCACCCACCACTCATTTGGTGTCATGTGCAGATAAAGTATGCCTTCTATTCCATCATTTAAGCCATTTATAAATATGTTGATCGACACTAGACCCAGGACAGAACCCTGTGGCACCCCTACTAGTCTCTTCTGTCCAAGATGAAAAGTAGCCATTGGTGAGTACTCTCTGGGTTCAGTCTGCCAACCAGTTACAGATCTGCCTAATTGTAATAATGTCTAGCCCACAGTTCCCGAGCTTACCTGCAATAACATGATGGAGGACCTTGTCAAAAGCCTTACTGAAATCAAGATATACTACATCCATAGCATTCCCCTGGTCTACCAAGGTTATAACTCTTTTTTTTAAAAAAAAGATAACATTAGTTTAGTATGACTTCTTTTTGAGAAACTCATGCTATGTCTTAGAATAACCACATTCTGCTCTAAGTGCACACAGACTGACTGTTTAATGTTCTGGTGTATCATCATCATCATCATCATCATCAATTTATTTCATAGAATCATAGGAATGTAGAGTTGGAAGAGACCACATGGGCCATCCAGTCTAACCTCCTGCCATGCAGGAACACCCTCAAAGCACTCCCAACAGATAGCCATCCACCTCTGCTTAAAAAATTTTTGATCCTGTCCTCTGGCATATTAGCAACCCCTCCCAATTTGGTGTCATCTGCAAATTTGATGAGCATGCCCTCTATTCCTTCATCCAAGTCGTTGATAAAAAATATTGAACAGCACTGGGCCCAGGACAGAACCCTGTGGCATCCCACTAGTCACTTCTCTCCAGGATAAAAAGCAGCCATTTGTGATCACCCTTTGGGTTCGGTCGGTCAACTAATTACAAATCCAACTAACAGTAGCCCTGTCCAGCCCGCATTTTACTAGCTCCTTTGCAAGGATGTCATGGGGAACTTTGTCAAAGTGTTACTGCAGTTTAGGCCTACCTGGTGATAGCACTAGATATCACCTTGATATCAATAATTCGGCGTTCTTCCACCACCCCTCTCTACGTGTTTGTGAGGCCCCTGGACAAGCACGAAACTAGGCTCACCCATCAAACACCGCAATATCCCAAGACAATACAGGCAGGCCAGAAATAGCCAGATCACCACTTTAGGAGACCTCTCTGCAAACATCCTCATTATGTATGCATGCTGTTTACAAAGGACTCCCTGCCCCGAGCAGGTAACTTGGCAAGCTAAAAGCTTAAATGCCAAGCACTGAGCATTTGCATACAGTCTACCTCTTTGTCAATTCGGACTTAACTCAATCATGCTAAATTGTGGCCTTTCGGAGACATTGTCTCGCACCCAAAACTCATTGTTGTCCCTGAGTAAGGCATAGCCTGCAGTCACACTTCTCCTTATAAAAATCCCTGATTCCGAGACCTTCCTCGGCTTGCTCCAGACTTCCATCCAGCCTTGCTGCCGCTTTGTTTGGCGAGCTGTCCCCTCAGTCCCACGTACTGAGACTCCAGACAAACAAACTGAAGCTTCAGGACAGGTGTCGTATCACCCAATTCAACAATCCCTCTATACCACTCCAACCTTTATTTTCCTTAGCTACTTGTGTGAGTGTGTTGCATACACTGTTTGTCTGTATTTAATAAAATCTCAATTATTCTTAAACTTGGTGTGCTCCTTGGCTTGGCCTGACTCCGTAAACACTGGGTTACAAGATCCTGCTGAGTTACCCTGCCTCTTATAATGCTAAACCAGTGCTCTGAGCTAATTTTCCCCACCTATAGTTGAGCACATTTTGGTGTCGCTCCCGGGACCTCCAGTAAACAGGGTAACAAGAAGCCTTACTGAAATCGAGATAAGATACATCCACAGGACTCCCTTCATCTATCAAACTAGTATCTCTATCATAAAAAGAGATAAGATTAGTCTGGCATGACTTATTTTTGAGAAATCCATGTTGACTTCTTGTGATTACTGCATTGCCTTCTAAGTGATTAGAAACTGACTGCTAGAAACTCGTGCCTCCAGCTGGCTTACCTTCTCCTCGAAGAACGTCACCAGCTTGCACTTGGTGCAGGTGTATCCGAGAACATCATGTGGCAAAAAAAAGAACTCCTCAGGGAGAGCAGACGGCCAGCACAAGGAATCTTAACAAACACAAGCAAGCAAACAAAAAAGCAAGCAAGCACCGTCCCATAAGCCTGTAAACACACCTGGTCAAAGATGTCTTCACAGACCCAGCTCCCCCTCTGCTCTCTCCTCTGGGAATGAGCTAGAGACCCGTTGGGAGCTCCTAATAAGACTCCTCCCCCCTAGCTGCCTCCTCCTCCTTGTTATTCAGTTAGACCGTGTGCTCAGAGAGAGCACAAGGCCAGCACAAGGAATCTTAACAAACACAAGCAAGCAAACAAACCAACAAACAGCAAACAAACAAACAATTTATTTATATAGCACCATCACTATACATGTCAGTTTACAAATAAATGTAAAAGAATAACAAAGCGGTTCCTTACAATCTAAGAACTTTTTTTGGTGTTGATATCAAAGTGACTGGTTGGTAGTTGCTCTGGTCCTCTTTTTCCCCTTAGTGAAGATGGAGGCATTTGCCCTCCTCCAATCTTCTGGAACCTTTTCTATCCTCCAGAAATTCTCAAAGACTATTGACAGTGGTTCTGAGATTACTTCTGCTAGTTCCTTTACTACTCTTCAGTGCAGCTCTTTTGACCTTGGATACTTGGATGCATTTACAGTAGCTAAGTATTCCTTTATTACCTCTTTACCTATTCTGGGCTTTAGCACCCTCACTGCATTGTTTATTCTAACTTCACCATTTAGAGCATTGTTTTCCCATTGGAGAAGACTGAGGCAAATTAAGTATCAAACAGTTTTGCCTGCTCTCTTTACTTTGTTAGCATTTCACCATGCTCTTTATCCAGTGTCCTTATTATTTCCTCGTTCTTCCCCCTGCCCCCCAAAACTGTTTTTTTTTTAATTATTTTTAACCAGTCTAATGATCCTGAATTCATTCTGAGCTTTGGCTTTTCTAACTTTTCTCCTACAAGTATTGGCTGTTTATTTGTATTCTTCTTTGGTGGTTTACTCTTCCTTCCATTTCTTTCTTACACATGTCTCTTTTAAATCTCAGCTTATTGAAAGATTTTTGTACGTTCACCTTGGTTTCTTTAGATGCCTCCCACTTTTCTTCGTTCCTGGAATTGTTTCAACTGTGTGTTCAATATCTCCCTTTTAAGGAACTCCAATGCACCATGAACTCTCTTCCGTTTGAGAACTTCTGACCATGGGATTTCACTGTTTCCCTAAGCTTATTAAAATAAGCTTTCTTTAAGCCCAGGTCTGGTGGTGTTTGGCTTCCCCTTTCCTCTATAAAACAAATCTCAAGAGGTCATAGTCATTCCCACCTAAGGATCCCACCCTTTCCATTTCATTGACCAGTTCATCTCTGTTGGGTAGAATCAAATTCAAAATAGCTGATCCACTTCTTTCTTCCTCCACCTTTTGTACAATGAAATTACCTGTAAGACTATTGTAGAATTTGTTGGAGCTTACATTTTTGGCAGAGTGTGACTACCAATAAATATCTCTCATTGCTACTATATCTCTCTGTTTTGAATGTTTAGTTATTTGTTTTTAGAAAGGCATCATCCAAATCTTCAATCTAGCTTTGGGGCCTATAATAGATGCTCATAATGACATCGTTATCATTTCTTTCCTCTTTAATTTTATTCCTGACCTATTTTCCATGCTCTATGTCATAGATCTCCTGACAGATGTACACATCCTTGGCAGATAATGCTATTCCTTCTTTTTTCCTGTTTGATCTAATTATTTAGAATACTTTGTACTTTTTCATTAGTACAGTCCAGTCATGAGACTCATCCCACCATGTTTCATTGATACCTATAAAATCATATTTGCTTTCCTGTGTTAAGAGTTTGCATTCATCTTGTTTATTTAATATACACGGCACATTAGTGTAGAGACATACAAGACCATGGGACGTTCTCTAACCAATTCAGTCTTTTTTTTTCTGCACACTCTTGGATTCTTGTACTATTTGCTCAAGTCTCTCTGTATCATTTAATCCAATGATTCCCAATCTGAAGTAAGTGTACTCTCAGGGGTATGAACCAGTACGTAGAGGAGTACACAAAAAAATTGAATAATGGCAGAAAAACATCAACATTGTAATACAAGATGCAAATCAAAAGCTGTGAAATTAATTGAACATTATGATCAGAGGTGGAGCAGATTTCCTTCATTATTTAACCTCAAGAAAAGCCCCGTTCCCTTGCTTTATTTTGGCAAATGGTGAGAGTCCTCCCCCTAAACAATGTGCTGTGAACACACCACTATGGTGCATATGCTTGACAGCATGGTCCTCACAGGCTCAGCATTCACTCTCCTGTGTTTCGTGAACATTTGTCTGCTGTCATGCTGGTACATCAGTCAGTCCTGTGAGCAGTGTTCAATTAGTGAGTTCTTCTAGGTCTTCTGTATGTCACTTCTCTCTGCCATCATTTTAAGTTTTAAATTAATTTTTCAATTCATGTGTTATCAGATATGGATCAGTAGTTGAAAACGAGCACAGTAAAAAAGGTGAAACATAATGTGGGTAATGACTAATCACTAAGAATTTCTCAGGACACATCTAATACTTTAGTGCTAAACAGTGAGGAAGCAGAGTTTTCAGTTCTTTGAACAGGTAAAAAGAGCAAATACTATGATAAATACATGAAGTATGGACTTTTGCATATAGGAAATGAGGATTGTCCAAAGCCCCAGTATATAGTGTGTGGGAAAGTAAGGTCCAGTGGTAGCAAGAAACTTTCTTTACTCTTGTGGTATTTATAAACAAAATGTGCCAGCTATGCAGATAAGGAATGCAGTTTTTGTCACCACCTAGCAAAACATCAGACTGTCATGCCCTTGCCCCAGGACCCAGACGGGTCCACACCCCAGAAACATGAAAAGGCAGTAATTACAGCAGCAAAAGCAGGAGGTAAAGGGAGAGACCAGGCCTTGGGCAGTGCTTATATGGGAAAGACTTCTTAATTGGGACACAGCTGGCCAGGATGTTGAGACTGTATAATCAACAACCTCAACAACAGAAGGTTGCTGGAAATAATTGATGTTATTTGTGGTGAGAGCTGTGGTGATTCTTGCATTCTCTACCTATGTACCTTTGACCTCGAAACTTCACTTGGATTATCAGTTTGGCTTTTGAACTATTCCCTTTCTGGACTGTTGTTGAGTTTTACTGAGAGTTTACTTCAGCCTTGAGGCTGTTTTACAGAGCTGCTGTTATCTAGTTAATTAGGCAGCTGAGGAACCTTGGCAGGCTGCCAAGCCTAGGACAGAGACTATGACATTGTTCTTGTCATCAGCTAACAAAGATGACAAAAATGTGCATGTTAGCATATTACTAGATGTGGTAAGAATCACATTATAGCTGAAAAATTAATTTCTCTTTGTGTAAAAGGTGTTGTTCTCTGTCCGCTTGGAAAAGAACATGTGAGAAAAATGAACACTATCCCTCTTTGGAATAATACAGTATCTCAGAAAATTCAATATAAGTCTGACGATGTTGAGGTAGCAGTAATAGATTGAATTAAAAATAGTAATTTCTTTGCTGTTCAAGTTGATGGAAGCACAGATGTAGCTTATTTCATGGTTTTGTTTGTTATTGTGAGGTATTTGAAAGGCATTGAAGTTCAAAAAACTTTTTGCTTTGTCATCCTTTGTCAAAGCACACAAGAGGTGAGAATATATTTAATGCTATTGATTGTTACTTCAAAGAAAAGGACGTTAATATTGTTGTGGGCTATACACTGATTGGGGCAAGTCTATGTCAGGTTTTTAGTCTTCACAGTCATGTCATGAAGGTAGCCCCCAATATAACCTGGAGTGACTACTGCATCGACAAACAAAGGCTAACATCTAAGCACCTCCCTGGTGAATTACGAGTCATTCTTAACTTTATAAAGTGAAAGCCCACAATTTTGAGGATTTCAAAGCACTGTGTGAAGAAATGACGAGCCTGCGTTCTATCCTGCTCCTTCACACAGATGTAAGACAGTTCTCTTTTGGTAAAGTCGTTTTACCAGGCTGTTCAAACTTAAACATGAGGTTCAAAGTTTTATTTTTTTTTTAAGACCATCCTTTCCAATTTGCTTCCAAGTGACACATCTGTCATTGACTTTGGGCTTTTGCATACTTACCAGATATTTTGCTGCAAATAAACAGTCTAAATTTGGCACCTCTGAATAGTTCAATAATGATTTTCAAAATTTCAGACAAAATTAAATCTATGATTTAAAAATTAGATTTCTGGAGGTCATGTATTGAAAAAGGCCAACCTGAGGTATTTGAAACTTTACACAATTTTCTGTCTGAGAAGAAGCTGTCCCAGGAAATGAACAAGAAAATAACTGAACACTTGAAGGGGCTAAAATAATCTTTCGAGAAGTACTTCACAAAACTTAGAGAGAGAGCAATTGGATTGCAAATCCCTTTAAAACAGAATACTTCAGAGCAGGCAGATTGTCAATCAAATTTAAAGAGAAATTGAACTTTCAACTGATACTGCTTTAAAAGCTGAATTCAAAGAAGAATCCCTTCATAACTTTTGGGCAGACATCGGCAGAGAATTTGAACAGCTTTCTGTCAAGATGCTTAAGTGTCTGCTTAATCAGAGATTTACGAGAAGCACTAATTTAAAGGAAAGTTACCATAAAATCTTTTACAGATGGTACTTAACTCCTGTACAAATATCAAAAATTGGTAACAATAATAATAATAAGAAGAAGAAATGTTGGAAATGTGATCAGATTGGTTGCTTTTACCATCTATGGTGGCAGTGTGCAGAAGTGAAAAAGTTTTGGAAATTAGTTCATGATCAGATTTTTAAAAAAAATAATATCAGCTTTCCCATGAAACCAGAGATTTATTTACTGAATATATTGGATGAAATTGAAATAGAAGTAATAAATGAAATATTAAAGAATCCTACTTTATATGATTTGTGCAGCTAGAAATAATTTTTGCTCAAAGGTGGAAAGATGCTTTCATTTCAACAATTGACAAATGGATTTTAAAATTATATGGTATGGCAGAACTAGACAAGCTTACAGTGTGATTAAAGGATGAACCAATTCAACAATTTAGATCTGAATGGGAAACTTTAACACCTCTCTGGGAAACTAGATGGGCGAAGCTACCTATATCAGGTTTTCAAGAATGAGTCCAGGAACCTATTTAGATAACTATTTCATATTAATATAGATTAAAGTAATTTAGGGACTGGACAGCTCACGAATACTAAATCACTTGTTGATTGCCATCACTTCTAGGTAAACAAAGCGATTCCTAGCCAGTGTGACTAAATACTCATTTACAACTAACATTCAGCTATTAATCCTAACACCCAACATCAACTATATGGTTTCTTGTGTCACACTTAGTTATTCAGACAATCCTTACATTACATTAATAATATGATTTATATTCATTCATAATTGTGGATGATCTGTACTATCCAAATGGCATGCAGTACACCTGACATAACAGTGCTGGCTTTAACATAAAGGCCTTATGCAGCTTGGGAACTGACGGCCTATGGGTATCTGTTCCTGTATTATCACGTCCATGAACTGAGATCTGTCATTTTGGTTCTACTATTACCTATTCATTTAAAAAATCTGATAAGATTAGTATGGCATGACTTGTTTTTGAGAAACCCATGTTGACTATTAGTGATCATGGCATTCCTAAGTGTCTCTTTATTGATCTCCTCTAGAATCTTTCCTAATACTGATGTCAGGCTGACTGGGCAGTAATTGTTTGAGCCCTCTTTTTTCCTGTTTTAAAGACTGAGACAATATTTACCCTCCTCCAGTGTACTGGGACTTCTCCCATTCTCTAGGAATTCTCAAAGATTATTACCAGTGATTCTGAGAATATTTCTGATAGACCTTTTAATACCCTTCCTTTAATACCTTTTCATTTCTGAGTGTCACCCATTCTTTCATCCAAACCAAACAGTAGGCTGCAAAATACAGGTTCAAATTAAATAAACCTAATCCTCCTCTTTCCTTTGCATCTTGCAGTACTTTGTTTTTAATTTGTGGGGTTTTTTTTCCATTACCAAACAAACCTCAAAATGTCTTTTTACTGAGCATTGTTCCAAAGTTTAGAATAAGTAGCTGGTACATTGTATCAAGCATTCCTTTCCGCTTCCTCTTACCCCATAATGAGGGCTCCACTAATGCTGTATTTTTTATGTCCCTTGATTCTTTCTTTTGCAGCCTCCTCTCCATCATGCCTATACAGCTATGTCCTTCTCCCTTGGCTCCTCCTTGTCATAACTCACCATCTGGAGGAGGAGGAGGAGGCCAATTGCCCAGAAGGTGGAACTCTCTGAGTCTGAGGAGATGGGGGCTGGGGCAATAAGGGATTCTGGTCCCTGACAAGACTTGGCAGTGACCGCAGAACTGAAGACAACAAACCCCTGTCCTTCGTTGAGAGATGGAGGGGGAAATGCCAAGCCCAGCACCAGTTAAATAATAAACACCAATAATAATAATAATAGTAGTAGTAGTAGTAGTAATAATAATATGCTGACCCAGGCACTAATTAGCAGCTGTGGTCTTGAAGGAACTGCTGATAAATATCCCAGCAGTTTTCTCTTTCTTAATGCTGATGATTGTCGTATTTCATTGAGTGGCAATACTCTCTTACACTCCTGTTTCATCTTGACCTTGGACTTGCTGGGTTTTGAACTATTCTGTTTACTCCTTTCTGGCTTGTGTTCCTGGGCTTCTGATTTGCCAATAAGACTCTTGGACTAGCTAATGACCACCCTTATGTGTCTTCCATCATCTTGTTCAGAAAACCCATGACTGCTCCAGACTGGACTCACTTCTCAACCACTCCTACACACTCCAACAACCTGCTGCCTTGGGTTCTTGCTGACTTCTGTTCAGAACACACTGTTAGTGCCCCCTTATAATTCTGGCAGCCTGGAGGCACTCGCTAAAGAGGTAAATCATCTCACCACAGCTGTGGCCAATCTATAGGTACAGCTTACATAGCAGCAGCAGCCTCCACTGCAGCCCCCTCAGTGCAAATGCCCTGTGTCACCCCATAGAAGTTTCGTTTGATTCCACAGACAAATTCCAGTCCTTCTTGACTCGGTGCCACCTGTATATGCAGCTTTATCCTGAAGACTTCCCTATGAATCAGGTGAAGGTAACCTTTATAATCAGCCTGCTTACTGGTCTAGCTGTGGAATGGACCATCCCCTTTCTCCTTTAATCCAGCCCTCTCCTAACCAACCTGGCTGGCTTTTTGAAAGACCAGAGGACCCAATGAAAGCCAAGATTGCCAACTGATGGATCCATCCCCTCTGCCAGGGGAATGGGTCTGTGGCTACACTACTGTCTTGTGGCTACTGGTACAGGATTTGGCCTGTAACGATGTGGCACTGCAGGATCAGTATAAGGAACACTGATCCAACTCATCCTGAATGAGTTGGGCTGGGCTGATTCATCTGCATCCCTATAGAGACTCATCAAGCAGCGCCTGTGAATCAATGGGTGGCTGGAGACATGCATATCAAGCACCCACCCACAAGAATATCAAGCACCCACACCTAGGACAACACCTCCCTCTAGGATACATGTCACCCTGGAGGGTGAAGAGTGTCAGAGGCAGTTAGGACTTTGCCTATACTGAGGTACTTCAGATGACTTTGCCAATAACTGTCCTGAAACAAAAAGGCACTGCCCCTCATGGCCTCCCAGGCCTAACTGGGCTCTTTAGTCTGGGATACTAGAGTCTGGCGTAATCCCAGACAATGAAGTGCCCTCCTACAACCCCTACTGGTAGTTTCTACCTTATGGGATACTAAAGGAAAACCTTCCCATGTGGGAGCTATGATAGATACAGGGACATTAAATTACCTACTTTCCAGATAGTTGCATACACCTTCCTATTACTCCCAATATCTGTTTAAACATTTATCTTTTAACAATGTAGAAAGTTTATCAATTTGCATTAAGTCATATATCTTGTACCACCAGTCATCTATTTCTGGCACCTTCTCTTTTTTTCACTCCCTAGCAAACAATAATCTAGCTTTGGTTATCAAATACAGCAAAATCTTTTTGTTTTGCTTTCCAATATATCCTTTAATCAGCTCACCCATATTCAACAAATAACATTCAAGTAGTAGAGGAAAATTTTCGTTTAACATTTTTCTAATTTCTAAATTGATATTTTTCCAAAACATTTTCACTTGTTTACAATCCCATCAGCAATGAAAAAATGTCCCCTTTTCAGCCGTACATTTCCAACATTTCTCATTTTTCCCCTTGTAAATCTTTGCAAGTTTCATTAGCATTAGGTACCGTCTATTAAACATTTTATAATAATTTTCTTTAAACATTTGGCATCTCATAAAATTCAAATTTTCCCATGTTTGTTTCCAAAGTTGTAATTGAATTGAGTGTCCAGTATTTTGAGCCCATTTGATCATAGTGTTTTTAATTGTCTCTAGGTCCCATTTTAATAAAAGTTTATAGAATTTTGTTATTAAATGTTTATCTCCTTGCTCCAAGATAAGATCAAGGTCTGTCTTTTCACTGTTTATCATTCCATCTTTACTGTCTTGTTTAAATCTAGGAAGTAATTGCGTATATAGGCGCCATGAACAATCAATCCCCTCTTCTAATAATTCCTCTCTGTTTTTAAAAATAAATCTACATTCTTCAAATTTTATCAATTCTTTATAAGTCCACCAACCTTGAGGTCTGGTCTGATCCACATGGAAGGCTTCTAGAGGGAGATTCATAAAGGCAATTTCAGATATAATTGATGTTTATAGTTTTTCCATGTAAGATATAAGACTTTTCTTAAGGAATGTTCGAGAAACTCTATCTGTGGTTGATTTTTCAAGTACCACAAATATGAGTGCCAGCCATTTTTCATACCTGCTCTTTCGAAGGGCAGAGTTTTGCTATTATCTAATCTTATCCAATCTATAATCCAAGACAGAATATTTGCATATGCATACAATCTTAGATCGGGTAGTCCAAGGCCACCTCTTTCTCTAACATCCATCATGGAAGTGCACTTTGGACTATTCTATTACTCTTTGTAGGCTTGGCCTTCTGGTGGTGCGAACGTGGTGTCCAGTCAGGATCCGCAGAGTTGCGGTATCCCGATACCCAGGGGAGGTTGGAATTCCTAATTTTTCCAACCTTCTAACGAGGAGTTATATCCCCCGGGTAAGGGGCAATTCGGGGACGTCTTGAAGGGGGCCCATAAGTGGCACGAGGCAAGTAGAAGAGAAGTAAGAAGTTGTCGCGCTATCCAAGGCACGATACAACAGGTCGCAGAGCCGCCATAATCTCCCCGGGTGCCTCCAAGAGGTTCAACCCACAGCACCACAAATCGTGAACAACAATCATCAAGCACATCAATTATCCAATCTTTACCAGTTGGGTAAGTTTTTTCCGATGTCCCTTTATTGAAGATAAGCGGGAGGTGGTAGAATCCAGTCCTCATAAAGCAAAAGCGAAGGGGACTTTGGCTGCTTCTTGATATATGCTTACTAGCAGCTTGCCAACAGCTCGGTAGTGAAAAGCTCGTGAAGGGGGAAAGCTGACATAAAAGGGGGCAGATAGGAAAAAAAAGAAAGAAAGAAAAAAGAGAAAGCAAGAAGCTGCCAGTGGACAGTAGATAGTAAAAAGACCAGCCAGCAGGCTGCGAGCGAAGCATAATGGCGAAGCGGCTGCGCTGATACAGCAGCTTGTGAGAGTGGAGGATTGAGGCTTGGAGGATTGTGAATTTAACGTTTACAGCGCTGTGATTCTGACAGAAAGTTATTTCAGCAGCGGTGAATTGAGAGAGAGTTGGGGATTCTTGAACTAGAGACTGTGGTACAGAACTTAGTGTTTTTATTGGGAATCTGGTCCCGAACGCCTGCCACTCTGTCACATTGGTAAGAATTTCGATTTGTAAGCTAGCAAGGCAAGAGTATAGAGCGGGAGATAGAAGGACAAGAAAAGTGAAAGATGGAGATGAGATCGGTGATGGAGCAGTGATAGAGACGTGTGATGAGAGTGGCGAAGACGAAGACGGACACGTGGGGTTGAGAGAGACGGCGGCCGATTGTTGATGGACAAGCAGCGGAAAGGAAAGATAAGCAGTGGAAAGGAGTAAATGATGCAATAAACGAAAGAAAGGTGACGGAATTTGGCAGAAGTCTGGTGGAAGTTATAGAAACTTACCTCAGTCTGGTTGAATTTAGCGGTGGGAGGACTGAACCCCATAACTCAACGGAGCTTAGGAGGGTTGTGAGCAAAAAAGTCTTGAAAAGGGGGAGAAGGGAGATCTGAATCTGTGGTAAGTGTAAGGAAATCACAGTTGGAGTGTTACTCTCCTGTTACTCTTATGTTTGTCTGTACAGTGGAGTAGTATTTTCCTTTGTACATTTTTATATTTTTACATTGTATATTTCTCTGTATCTTCCTGTGTTTTCCTGTAAGAGTTACAGCTTTTATCCCTCTCTAGGTGTAAGAACTCTAGAGTTCGTTGCCATTAAAGGGAATCAAAGGGAATTAAAACAAAAAGGGGGGGGAATTGGAAACCTGATTTTGAACTGTTCACTAGGCTCAAATTTGGAGATCTACCCCCTTTTTTTTAGGACTTTCCCCCCTCCCTTAAGCATGGTTGCTGGGATTGCACTATAATGTTGGGCTAGCACAATAGTGTTAGCTCAAACAATACTAGAATGGCATTTTAGAAAGGACAGGGTGGAGTGAGAAGCAGAATTAAGGTAAGGAGATAAGAATATAAGGGAGAGGAGATTGAATATTGAATATCGGAAAGACAGGGAGAACCCTTGCTGAAAGCAAAAAGAAAAAGGAAAGGAAATATACAGTAAATAAGTTAAAAGAACTGGGGTCAGGTAACTAATATTCACTAGCAGTTTAATAACACGTAACAGCGGGTGTCTATTAGCAGTTTAATAACCCTTAATAGTAGGTGTTATTGATATTAAAATATTGGGGTACAAGGAAAGCTAAATCTAAGTTCATTATCTGTCTCCAATACAAAGAAGTGTCAATACCTCACATAGGGAATTCAGTTCAGTAAGAGTTCTTATATAATACTTCTAATATTAGATATTTATATACTTGTCAGTAATATTTCAATATAGAATTTACTCAGAAACAACAATTGATTAATTAATTGTACAGGCTTGATGACCCACGAAATAAAAGTAGAGGATTAAAACTAAGGATCAGACAAAAGAAGGAAGATAAAGATACAAGGAAATAAGTATCAGAGGGAAAAGTGAAAGAAAAGAGAGGAAGTAAGAGAGGAAGAAAAGAAGAGGAGAAAGGCGTGCTGCTAGAAGGGCAAGAGAAAGAACTGAAAATGATGGCTGCAGGGAAGAGGGAAGCGGCCATGGGAGGTCAGACCCAGATACAATCTTTAATACAAAGGAGAGCTTCTATAGAAATGAAATTACCAGTCAATGATTCAAAAACAACTTCGACTGAAAACCTCTCTGTGGCGCAAGGCGGCGGGTCTGATATCATGGAGGAAATCAAGAAATTGACAGTGATGTTCAAGAACGAGATGCGAGAGACAAGAATAGAAATGAAACAAGTCAGAACCGAGATGAGGATGGACCTTAGGAAGGAATTAGATAGGTTCGATAACAAGCTTGACAACATAACAAAAGAATTGAGATTAGTGAATGAGAAGGTTAAGGAGTTGGAGCAGAAAACTTCGATGGCGGAATCCCAAACCACAAAGGCGGAGGATAGAATCGAAGGACTAGAAAGATCCACACTGACTCTAGAAATAAAAAACAGAAGTAAATCGATTAAAATAAGGGGCCTGCGAGAGCTCCCACAAGAAGACTTATACAAGAGATTAACATGGGCCTTGGCTCATCTTATAGAATGATCTCCTGAACAACTTGATCTTGAAATAGACAGAATCTTTTGAGTTAACCCGATAGTAGCAAGAAAAAGGAACATACCGCGAGATGTCGTGGTCTATTTCCTTCGGGAAAGGGTGAAGGATTTGGTACTTCACCAAAGCTACTCAAAGAGGTTGGTAATAGAAGGTGAGGACCTAAAAATCTTTAAAGATGTCCATCCATTGGCCTTGAAGAGGAGAAAAGAATACAACTTTGTTATGCAAGCCCTAAGAAACCTAGGAATAAGATATGCCTGGGAAAAATCTGAGGGTATCTCTTTCTTATGGAGACAAAAAAGAGTGACTCTAAATACAGTGACAAAAGCAAAAGATTTTTGGAAGAAATATAAGGAAGACCTAATGAAAATAGAGGATATTACACGGGTTCAGGAAAGAAAGATTGAAAAGGCGGGCACTCAGTGTGATCAGGAAGCAGAAGGAAATCAGGAGAAGAGAGGAGCGAAAGAAAGAAGTATCAGTAGAAAGAAAGAGAGAGATACCAGCAGAAAAGAATATGAGGAAGAGTTAAGAGGAAGTGGAGAGGAGGTCTCAAAAGAAGAAGAGGCGGAGGAAGAAGAGGCGGACGAAGACCCAATTTGATTGATCCCGAACTAGAGACAGAGACCGACGGCATAGAAGAAAGTGAGGATTAAAAAGCCTAAAGGTATAATTTAAAAATTAGGTAGGTAAAAGTTCAAAGGTAGGTTTTAATATGAAATTGAGAGTAGCATCTTGGAATGTTCAGGGTATCAATTCACCATATAAGAGAAAGTGTATATTCCATCAATTGGAGAAGCTTGACGTTGACAGTCAAACTCTGCAAAGGCAGCAAGGTCCAGCAAGTTTCTTGCTTGTCTTGCAGACAATTTCATGGTCCAGAAGGTGGAAGAGGTGACAAGGGGATCAAATATTCTGGATCTGATCCTGACCAACAGGGAAGACCTTGTTAATGACGTAGAACTGGTTGGATCTTTAGGAGAGAGTGACCACGCCCTATTAGAATTTGGCATTCAGTGGGGAAGAGAAGACAAGTGTAGCCAGGCACTCGTCTTAGATTTTAAAAAAGCAGACTTCTGTAAACTGAAGGAGCTGCTGGCTGAAATCCTGTGGTCAAGAGTAGTCAATAAGAAAGGAGTTCAGGATGCATGGGAGTTCTTTAAAAGGGAGATACTGAAGGCACAGGTTAAAACTGTGCCATTAAGGAGGAAAAATGGAAGGCATCTGAAGAAACCAGAATGGTTGACTAAAGAACTCTCAGCTGAGCTAACTGTTAAGAAAAACATGTACAGGAAATGGAAGAAGGGGAAAATCACCAAAGAAGATTATAAGCAAGTAGCCAGGAGATGTAGGGAGAAGGTCAGAAAGGCTAAAGCACAGAACGAACTTAGGCTGGCCAGAAACATTAAAAACAATAAAAAGGGCTTTTTTAAATATGTCCGCAGCAAAAGGAAAAAGAAGGAGACGATAGGGTCACTGCGCAGGGAAGGTGGTGAATTAATAACAGGAGGAAGAGAAAAGGCAGAACTCCTCAACACCTTCTTCACCCCAGTTTTTTTCCCAAAAGGATAAAAACACTCAACCTGGCAGTTGGGGAGCAGGTGAGGAAGTGGGGGAAATGCAGCACAGAATAGGTAGAGAGGTAGTACAGGAATACCTGGCCACACTGGATGAATTCAAGTCTCCAGGGCCAGATGAATTGCATCCTAGGATTTTAAAAGAACTAGCAGAGGTCATTACGGAACCTCTTGCTATAATCTTTGAAAACTCTTGGCGGACCGGAGAAGTTCCTGCAGACTGGAGGAGGGCAAATGTTGTCCCCATCTTCAAGAAGGGAAAAAAAGAGGACCCAAATAATTATCGCCCAGTCAGCCTGACATCAGTACCTGGAAAGATCCTGGAGCAGATCATCAAACAGTCAGTTTCTAATCACTTAGAAAACAATGCCGGAATTACGAAAAGTCAACATGGATTTCTCAAAAATAAGTCATGCCAGACTAATCTTATCTCTTTTTATGATAGAGTTACTTGCTTGATAGATGAAGGGAATGCTGTGGACATAGTATATCTTGATTTCAGTAAGGCCTCTGACAAAGTTCCCAATGACATTCTTGCAAAGAAGCTAGTAAGATGTGGACTGGACATGGCTACTGTCAGGTGGATTTGTAACTGGTTGACTGACCGTACCCAAAGGGTAGTCACCAATGGCAGATTCTCATCCTGGAGAGAAGTGACTAGCGGGGTGCCACAGGGTTCTGTCCTGGGCCCGGTGCTGTTCAATATCTTCATTAATGACTTGGATGAAGGAATAGAGGGCACGCTGATCAAATTTGCAGATGACACCAAATTGGGAGGGGTTGCTAATACGCCTGATGACAGGATCAAAATTCAAAAGGACCTGGACAGATTGGAGAGCTGGGCCAAGGCTAACAAAATGAATTTCAACAGAGAGAAATGTAAGGTCCTATACTTAGGCAGAAAAAATGGTATGCAGAAATATAGGATGGGGGACACGTGGTTGGCTAACAGTACATGTAAAAGGGATCTAGGAGTCTTAATAGACTACAAGCTGAACATGAGTCAGCAGTGTGATGCGGCAGCCAAGAAAGCCAACGCAATTCTTGGTTGTATCAATAGGAGTATGGTGTCTAGATCGAGGGAGGTATTGGTACCACTTTATTCTGCTTTGGTAGACCTCATCTGGAATACTGCTTCCAATTCTGGGCACCTCAATTCAAGAAGGATATGGATAAGTTGGAGCAGTCCAGAGGAGGGCAACCAAAATGGTGAGAGGCCTGGAAGCCATGCCCTATGAGGACAGACTTAGAGAGCTGGGTATGTTTAGTCTGCAGAAGAGAAGGTTGAGAGGGGACATGATAGCCATGTTTAAATATTTGAAGGGGTGTCATGTCGAGGAGGGAATGGGCTTGTTTTCTCCTGCTATTGAGACCAGGACAAGGAGCAATGGATACAAGCTGCAGGAGGGGAGATTCCACCTGAACCTCAGGAAGAATTTCCTGATGGTCAGGGCTGTCCGGCAGTGGAATGTGCTGCCACGGAGTGTGGTGGAGTCTCCTTCATTGGAGGTTTTTAAGCGGAGGCTGGATGGCCACTTGTTGGGAGTGCTTTGAGGGTTTTCCTGCATGGCAGGGGGTTGGACTGGATGGCCCTTGTGGTCTCTTCCAACTCTACATTTCTATGATTCTATGATTCTATGATTCTATGATTTGGATATTATTGCCCTGCAGGAAACTCATATAAAAGAGGAGGATCTAGGATATATCAGAAATCCCAAAATGGGACAACTGTTTGCGTCAGCTATCGAAAAGAAAAAGAAAGGTGTCGCTATTTATGTAAATAATAGATGGGTTGCAAAATAAATTATAGGAGATGATAGAGGCCAGGTGATTGGAATTGAGGTAAAAATAAGGGATATAAAATTTCTAGTGATCTCAGTTTATGGCCCCCTGGAAAATAAAAGTAAATTTTGCTCTAAATTGTTGGATAAGATATTGGATGTGGAAATAAAAGATCATAAGTTGATTTTAGTGGGGGACTGGAATGGGGTTCTAAACCCATCGAGGGATAGAACAAGTCATGGAAGTAAAGATAAGAAAAAACTAGGAATGCAGGGGAAACTTCCTAGATCGTTTTTTGAAATGATAGGTCAATTGCAGGTAGTGGATGTATGGAGGCATGTTTATGTAGACAGGGACGAGTATACATACTTTTCGGATTATCATAAATTTTGGTCCAGGATTGACATGTTTCTCATGTCTTCAGACATGTTAAAAAATGTAGGTGACATTGAGGTCCTCCCTAGAACTTTTTCCGATCATAGTCTTCTGTTATTAACATTATATCATGGTAAAGAGAAAAAGAAATGGAAACTAAAGAACAACTTATTAAGAAATCAACAAATTGTGGAAAAAGCCAAGAAAGAACTAAAATTCTTTTTTGAAAATAATTTAGACAAGGGCCAGACAGATCAGATTGTATGGGAGACAAGTAAAGTGGTTATGAGAGGCTTTTTATTAGCCAACAGGCTTGGCTAATAAGAAATAGAAAATTAAAAGAATCAAAGATAACTGAGTTGTTGAAGGACAGGGAAACTAAACTGAAAAGAAATCCGCAAGATTCTAAAATTTTAAAAGAAGTACAGATGCTTAGGAAACAACTGTCGTTATTAATGTCAGATGAAATTGAAAATAAACAAAATAAATTAAACAAAACAAAAACATTTTGAGCATGCCAATAAAATAGGGCGGTGGCTGGCTTATAAACTAAGGAAAGAAAAGGATAAAAGAGTTATTACAGCTATCCGAGAGGAACATAGAATTCAACATCAACAAACAAAGATTAAGAATGTATTTGTCAAATATTTCAAGGAAATGTTCGGAGGGAGCCCCCCCTTGGCAGGATAAGTTAGAAAAAGTTAAAAAGTATCTAGAGCGGTCAGAGGTAAAAAGATCCAGCAAGACCAGAAAGAAGACTTAGACAAACCAATTACAATTCAGGAAGTAAGAGATACGATTAAAGATCTGAAAACCGACAAAGCTCCTGGGCCAGATGGCTTTACAGCCCTGTATTATAAAAATTTTTGTGAAGAACTAAGTTTTATTTTGGTAAGATTATTAAATGTGATAAATCATAGAACTCTCCCCAATACTTGGAAAGAGTCTAATATTGCCTTAATTCTTAAGGAGGGGAAAGACCCGTTAGAAAAAAGGAATTATCAGCCAATCTCCCTACTGAATTTCGATTACAAAATATATGCTAAGATATTAGCACAAAGACTTAAGAAAATATTAACAGTATGGGTACATGAAGACCAAAACGGCTTTCTTCCGGGGAGATATCTAAAAAATAATGTTAGAGTCATATTAGACACAATAGAGTACTATCATAAGAATAATAAAAAAAAATTAGGGTTGTTATTTTTAGACACCGAAAAGGTGTTCGATAATGTGGACTGGACGTTTTTGTTGGAAATTTTAGAAAGGATTGGATTAGGAATAAGATTTAGAGAATGGATAAAAGCAATCTATACCAAACAAAAGGTGTGTTTGATTATAAATGGGGAGGTTACGAAGCAGTTTGGAATTAATAAAGGAACCCGTCAGGGGTGTCCACTTTCACTTTTGCTGTTCATAGTTTGTTTGGAGGTATTGAACACTAAGATAAGGAGTGAAAAGATTTTAAGAGGAATCAGAATAAAAACTCGTGAATATAAACTACAGGTGTTTGCCGATGATTTAGTTATAATAATGGAGGAACCCCTAAACAGTATTGAAACAGTTAATGAAATTTTACACGAATACGGAGAGGTTGCAGGCTTCAAAATTAATCAAGACAAATCTTTACCGATGACAAAAAATATGACGAATAAACAAGAAAAGGATTTAGCCAAAATGTCAGGGCTGGGAATAACTAACAAAGTAAGATATTTAGGGATAAGAATATCTAAAAATAATTCAGAGTTATACGAAAACAACTAAAAAAGATATGGCGTGAGATCAGAAGAGAGTTAGAAAGATGGAGAAGGCTGCAGATTGGGGAAAATCTCCGCAATTAAAATGAAAATCCTTCCCAAATTGCTCTTCCTATTCCAGAATCTCCCCATATTAATTAATGAGAAGCCTTTTATGGATTGGCAACAGGAGTTGAGCAGGTTCATATGGAATGGTAGGAAGCCATGGATAAAAATTAAATATCTAAAGGACGTGAAAGAGAAAGGGAGGTTTGAACTTACCAGATCTGACCGTGTTTGAACTTACTTGACTGACCGTGCCCAAAGGGTGGTCACCAATGGCAGATTCTCATCCTGGAGAGAAGTGACTAGCGGGGTGCCACAGGGTTCTCTCCCGGGCCCGGTGCTGTTCGATATCTTCATTAATGACTTGGATGAAGGAATAGAGGGCACGCTGATCAAATTTGCAGATGACACCAAATTGGGAGGGGTTGCTAATACACCTGATGATAGGATCAAAATTCAAAAGGACCTGGACAGATTGGAGAGCTGGGCCAAGGCTAACAAAATGAATTTCAACAGAGAGAAATGTAAGGTCCTACACTTAGGCAGAAAAAATGGTATGCAGAAATATAGGATGGGGGACACGTGGTTGGCTAACAGTACGTGTGAAAGGGATCTAGGAGTCTTCATAGACCACAAGCTGAACATGAGTCAGCAGTGTGATGCGGCAGCCAAGAAGGCCAACGCAATTCTTGGTTGTATCAATAGGAGTATGGTGTCTAGATCGAGGGAGGTATTGGTTCCACTTTATTCTGCTTTGGTTAGACCTCATCTTGAATACTGTGTCCAGTTCTGGGCACCCCAATTCAAGAAGGATATGGATAAGCTGGAGCAGGTCCAGAGGAGGGCAACCAAAATGGTGAGGGGCCTGGAAGCCATGCCCTATGAGGACAGACTTAGAGAGCTGGGTATGTTTAGTCTGCAGAAGAGAAGGTTGAGAGGGGACATGATAGCCATGTTTAAATATTTGAAGGGATGTCATGTCGAGGAGGGAGTGGGCTTGTTTCTCCTGCTCTTGAGACCAGGACAAGGAGCAATGGATGCAAGCTGCAGGAGGGAGATTCCGCCTGAACCTCAGGAGGAATTTCCTGACAGTCAGGGCTGTCCGGCAGTGGAATGTGCTGCCACAGAGTGTGGTGGAGTCTCCTTCATTGGAGGTTTTTAAGCGGAGGCTGGATGGCCACTTGTCAGGAGTGCTTTGAGGGTTTTCCTGCATGGCAGGGGGTTGGACTGGATGGCCCTTGTGGTCTCTTCCAACTCTACATTTCTATGATTCTATGATCTAAGAATATACTATGAAGCTTCCGTAATGGGTTGGGCTCAAGAATGGATTAGGTTAGATAATGAATGACTATTGAGTCTAGAAGGCTTTAATAACAATTTTGGTTGGCATGCATACCTTTGGTATGACAAACACAAAGTTAACAAGGATTACATGGATCATTACATTAGGAAGGCAGTTCTCCTAGTCTGGTTGCAAATTAGGAATAAAATATATTTAAAAGTACCACATTGGGTCTCTCCACATGAGGCTTTTTATAGATTGGATAAGATAAGGATGAAGGAGTGGTTGACATATGGGGACATAGCAAAAAAAGTAGGGAATACCATTGAACTAAAGAGTAGAGAAGAATTGATTCAAGAAAGATATAAATCCCATTGGATGTTACATAGGCAAATGTGAGAAAAATTTAGGATAGATATGAAAATGAGAGGAATCTCCCTAGACGATACAGATTTAGACAAGGTGTTGAAAGTAAATGAGAAAGGTATGTTAAGTAAGATTTATAAAGTTCTATTGAACTTAGAAATGGAAAAAGAAATAATCAAAGATAATATGATACGATGGGCACAAGACTTAGGTAAACCTTTACCTTTAAATTACTGGGAGAAAGCGTGGAAGCTAAATATAAAATTTACAAAAACTAACAATTTGAAGGAAAACTTTCTAAAAATTTATTACAGATGGCATCTCACCCCCGTCAGAATCGCTAGAATGAAGAAATACAAGTCACCGGCGAACTGTTGGAAATGCCAGACAGTGGGCTCATTCTTCCACTGTTGGTGGAAGTGTAAGGAAGCACAAAAATTTTGGTTACAAGTCCATGAACAGATGGTTAAATGTTTAAAAAACAGGTTTCCAATTTCAGCTGAGATATTTCTATTGAATATGTTTGATGGTATAGAGGAGAGGGTAAGAAAGAAGCATTGGAGAATTATTTGTTACATGGTTTATGCAGCGAGGATCGTGTTCGCAAAGAAATGGAAAGAACCAGCCATTCCAACAACAGAAGATTGGACCAACAAACTATATGATTTGGCCGAAATGGACAAGCTTACGTTAAAGTTAGCAAATCAGAGCAAGGAGAAATTTAAGGAGGAATGGGACATTTTGTAGGCTTGTGTATCTGGACTTCTGATATGTTGGTACCACTGCTGGACTGGTTAACAACCACTCTTGTGCTTCTCCCTTCATCTTGACTGACCTGGACTGAGCTGAGTACTCAACTGCTCCTACACAGTCTAACAACCTGCTGCTTCAGACACTTGCTAACTTATGTTCAGGCATTTCCTCCTCACTGCCATTGCCTGTCTAAGATCAAACCAGTAGGACCTGGCCATTAGCTTTTTTACATCATGGGGAAGGAGCAGCTACCCCATTGGTAGAGCACCTGCTCCTACCCCCTTCCTTTCTCCTTTCCTTCCCAGTCCCATCATGCCTCCTCACCACACTGTTCTCTTCCTTCAGGCTGACGGACACATGCACATTGAGGCAGAGGTGGGCATGTGTGAATAGGAGTTGCAACACTACTTCCCCCCCCCCACCTCAGGTGGTGGGAAAGCATGGGATTCTAATGCTCACATTTTCACCTTGTTCCCACCTTTCTGGAAGATGATCACCTTCTCATCTCTGCTCATTTTCTGTTGTAGTACTCCTCATTTTAGACTACTTCTTCAGACCTCGTTTATTTTTTGCTGGCCACTTTTTTTTTTTTTGCCAAAATTGCTTTCTTGTTTTCTTTCATTACAAAGTCTGTCTTGAAATGTTAAGATGTTAATATGTTCATAAATAAGTAAACAAAGCTGTGTTCACTTTCACTTCACCATATCGTATGACCTTATACTTAAAATCCTGCATGCTTTTCACTGAACCTGGTATTTGTTTGTTCTATATAGTACCATGGTATACCTGCTGATATCTCTTAGATAGTCAGTGTTTTGACCTCAGACTGCAACTTTTTGTTTTGTTTTCTGTGGCCCTTTCCACACGCGGGGCGGGTAAACGGGGGGCGGACGCAGGGACGGATCTTACCGCTAAACAGGTTGCTCCGTCCACGCGGGGAGCACGCGTTCACCGCTCCAAACGGCGGTGAATTTCAGTGGCGTTCGGTGGCGCCCAAAATGGCGGCCGCCAGCTTCCAGAGGCGCTCCGCCAATCAGGGCAGCACGCCAGCCGGAAGCCTGCCCCTGGGCAGCTCTGCAGAGACACGCTAACGTGTCCCTGCAGTTCTAAACGGTGCGCGGCGATGGGGCAACGCACGCAAGTCACATAAAAACCACTTGGGAGGTGTTTTTTATAAGACTCGCAGCGCCACCCCCATGGCCGCGCGAGGGCGGTTTGAGGTTTAGAAGCTCCCGTTTGCGAACCGCCCTCGCGCGCCTCGCGGTGTAGAAGACCTCCTGGGGAGGTCGCCCTAGCGTGGGCAATATGCCCGTGTGGAAAGGGCCTGTATCTGTGCGCCTAGCTAGGAAACTATTACGGTACAAGCATTTGCCAATATTGTCTCTCATTCTGGGGTTTTTATCACAAGATATAACTTTGCCTCCCAAGTTATGTGTATATTCTTATAATAAAGTTCATCAAGTCCAGTCACTAAAAAACAGAATATTATCTTTTAGAAAATTCCATTCTGTGCATAGATGGTCCTACCAAGCAGAGTGAAGCAGCCATCCCAGGTTGCAGATCCTGGGGAGACAGCAATAAGGTGCTGGAAAGTACAGGTAGAGGCTCTTTTCAGGTGCAGCTGATTAATACTGTCCCATTGCCAATATTGAAGTAAAATTCCACTATTCACTCAAGGCAGCTTCTGTATGAGGAATTATGGGGAGGCTATAGTTTCTCATCCATATCAGGCAGCAAAATGTTTGAGCCCTATGTGCATTTTTTCCATTGGGTTTGGTGGGGTGTTCCCTGTGATATCCAAGAAATGTGTTCCCCTTTTGAAAAGGCAAGCAGAGTTTTCTAGTAATGTGTATAAGTAAATTAAATTCACTCAGCTATTAAGTTAAATTATGCACCACTTTGAATTACAACAATCTGTCAAAGTAAAAAACAAAATTCTGAACAAGGTTTTTTAAAGACAGAATTACTACTTTTCATGAAGACGGACAGTGCTGTAGTTTGAAATTTAAAACTTAAGTTTCTCAGCTCAATTTTATTTATTTTGTTTCTAAGTAAAACATGACTCAAAGGAACATGGAAAAAATGTGTGGGTTTTTTGTTTGTTTGTTTGTTTCTTATGTCTCCACAGAGAATTACTGGAATGCAGCATCATTCATTACTCCATCTTCATATCTTCATTTCTCCACATTCCAAGGAGAAACTAGTGCTGACATTTCTTTCTACTTCAAAACATCAGCCCCTGATGGAGTGCTTCTTGAGAATCTGGGGAATACAGACTTCATCAAACTTGAGCTAAAATGTGAGTATATTCCCAGAATTAATGAGAGCATTGGAAACATATAAGGTGTTAAACTTCATCATTCATCATATTCTGTAAAACCAACTGTACAGTAATGGTTGAGTTTCTTTGTTTTGCAGAGCTCCAACATGAGCTTTGTCATTAATTTAATGGCTACAGTTTAACATGTATTAAGCATAGCTGAAATGGATTATCATCAATAACCTGGGCATATTCATTTGACTGTGTTGATAATAATAAAAATATTTTAATGTATTTGTATCCATCTTTCCTGCAAGCAGCTTAATGAGAGATTCACGTTTCTTCCATCTTCAACCCATTTATCCTCACATCAACTTTGTGAGGTAGGTTAACCAAGAGATCTCTGTGGGTGCATCATTATGAACTTCAGGGTCAATATACCTCACTGGCTCTGAATGATGCTAGCACAAGGTTGCTTGACAGCAATATATTTTAGGGCCAAACTATGTTTTGTAGTTGAACAAGCAAGGCTTAAACACCTTAACTGCTGCACCCTGTCTTCTATAGCTACAATGGCTGCTCTCCTTATAGTGACCTTCTTTGGCTGATGGGTGACATTAAGCCCAAAGTATTCAAATATATGATCTTTCTTTCCATTGAGCCATGGAACTCAGTCATTAGGAAATGAGGAAAGAGCTGATGGAGTGTCACTTTGAATCAAAGAATGAGATTGGGGATTTTCAACATAAGAAACTTCAAGTTGTTAAAAACAGGAGCTAGACTGATAACCACTCAGTAAAGTACTGTTCTGCAAGGTACAATTTGTCTAAAACACAGACCTCCTTATGAACAGGGCCCTCCTCCAGGGAGGATGTTATATAATGTGCCTTCATCTCAACCCTGGACTCTCTCTATAGAGCTCAGTTTTATCCTTCCCTATTCTGGAAACGTCTATTCCTGGACTCAGTACTTGTCAGCCCCTTGCATGGCACCCGTTCTGACAAGCCTCCTTTCATATTTGGGGCTGGACTGCCTTTGATTCTGCCTTGCATTGCCCTCACTTGTTGTACTTGTTCTCTGCTTGGATGCTGCTGGCTTGAATCTTAGGCCTATTTTGCAGGACATTATCATCCTGCACTGGAGATAGGAGAAGGACAGGACCCAAATGACAGTTCTGCATGATGTCATCTGGGTCTCGTGCTTCTCCTGTCTCCAGTCAGTGTGATAGTGCAGTAAATCATTAATGGATTCCTCCCTCATCAATGGCCAGCAATTGTGCAGTGCTCCTGCCACCTGCCCATACTTACCTGCTGTGTGAAGGTCCTAGAAGTGCAATGGCAGAATCTCTGCAGAAGAAAGAGCTGGCATCATCATGCTTCCTCCATTTGCAGAGGCAGCCAGTGCAGAGGGAAGCATTCCTGGAGAGGCTGTATAGGATCTGGTATGCTGTGGAAAAGCCTTTTGCCCATGTCTCTCAATTGCCCTTGTCTAAATTGCCAGTTGTTTGCTTGGAATGCACTGACGTGGAACTTAGACTGCCTATAGTTTGCCCTTGGAGTCTCTCCAGCCTGAACAGGACATATCCCAACCCCACAGTCTATGCTGATTCTATTTACAATATTCTAATTTCTCCCTCTTCTTTTAAAAGTGCTACTCATGTGCCCAATCCTCCTTGCATACACCTGATTCCAAGTAGCATCAACTTCTTTGTGTGTCCACAATACATTTACAAACTGAGAATTGTGTGTGCACAAACTCTCAAGGGCACTGAATCCTGACAACAAAATGCATTGTCGCAGTTATGCATGAATATTTGTTGTCTATAACTGTGAACCCCTTTCAGCTAAGGTGGTGGCAAGTTTATGATAGCTAGCTTCATCTTAGGGACATAAGCACAAGTAAGTTTCCCTTACATGTGTGAATGTCCCTCTGGAGCTCCCAGACTCCTCCCTGTGACTTACCACAGTTTCTGAAGCCCCCTATCTGTTTGTGAGTTTATCTGTTTGTTATGTGTCAGGCAGGCAAAAATCTCATATGATTGGCTGTGTGAGGCAAGAAGACCTCATATGGTTGGCTGGCTGTGAAGATTCTATAGAATCCTGGGGTTGGCAATTTAGATAGGGGCCTTTAGAATTCTTAGCCAGAGAGCTCAGGCTAGTTGCTATGGAGATAAGGCCTAGCGTCAGTGAGAATGCCAGAAAACATTTGGGAGGCATATGTGAAAAAAATTAAAGTGACATACACAACCTAGTTACAAGGTCCTCTTACCTCACACAGTAGATTGTATGGGTTACTACAACATCTATTAATTCAGTGCTTCTTAAGCTACCCTTCTTCCCAAGTGAGACAGGGACTGGCACCGTGTTTAGAAGTCCAACCCCATTCTGCCATGCAGGAAGACACCGTCAAAGCATTCCCAACAGATAGCCATCCGGACTCCATTTAAAAACCTCCAAAGGAGGAGGCTCCACCCCACTCTGAGGCAGCATATTCCACTGTTGAATGGCTCTTACTGTCAGGAAGTTCTTCCTAATGTTTAGGTGGAACCTCTTTTCTTGAAGTTTGAAGCCATTGTTCTGTATCCTAGTCTCTGGAACAGCAGAAAACAGGCTTGCTCCATCCTTTGTGTGTCCAATGACTACGAACTTGGCCCAGGACAGCAACGCTAAATGACACTCACTGCCATAAATGGTTCCATATGTGAGGAATCTTAAAGCTGAAATTCAAAACAAAAAAAAATGCTTCCAGAAAAACATAAAACCATTGCACAAATTCAACAGAAAAGGAAAAAAAGCCAGTACATCAACATCACCAGAGAACACAGATTGAATTGGGACTATGGGGAAAAGTTACAGGTACTGAAATATGCCGGTTGCTATGGAGATAATGCCTAGCAGCAAGGAGGAGGACAGTGTATTCCCACAAAAACCCAACCTCTGTATGTTAACAACTACAAATACAGATTGAATTGTGGAATATGGGGATAAGCCAGTTGCTATGGAATAGGCCAGTTGCTATGGAGACAAGGTCTAGCAGCAAGGAGGAGAACAGTGTCTTCCCTCAAGAACCCAAACTGTGTATGTAAATAACTCTGAATACAGATTACATAGGGAAATATGGTGAAAAGTTACAGGTACTGGAGAAGAGGAACACAAGATCTTGGGCAACGCCAGCTAAGTACACTAGTGCATATATAAAATCACCATTCCCTGCTTCAGAGGATACAGGCAGGATTGCAAAAGCATCTCTACATAGTCAGATGCAATCAGCACTGAGATCCACCAGTGTCCTCTGAAGTTCTCAGCACTGCTATAATCATTTCATTCTGGCTATGTGGACACCGCTGTATGGACATAGCAAGACACTTCTGCTATCCTGTCTGCTCCCCAGTCTGTTCACTAAGTCAGGGGATGATGTACGCCTCAGACTAGTGTGGTTCCACATGCAGACCTACTATGTTACACTGAGAGATACAGGTTTGTAGCACACATATCCTGACCATCCATATAGACAACAATTTATGTAGTAGAATTCCCTTCCAAACCCTAAACCACAGCCTTGAGTGGTTCACGAGAATACAGAGGTTAGCCATCCATGCCCAATGTTCTCTACAACAAACAGAGTGCATGGGGTGGGAAACTGTAGAGAAAAGGCTGAATTACATGAAGTTGCATTTTGACTTTCCCCATGTTTTATTACCTAGGCCAGCAGCCCAAATCTTTTCTGAAGGAAGAGAGGAAAGAAGTGAATTTTCATCAAATAAATATGCATCTTTCATTATGAATAAGTAGTTAGTCACTGTAGCTAGAACTTCTGAGAATTCTGGCACATTGTGAATTAGCAAGTACATTGATGCATGTGGGACAGGAAGAACAAAGTAGGAGTGATTTAGTAACATGCAGCAGCACTTGTGCTCATTCATGATCAACCAGAAGTTTTCCCTACAACTGGATAAGTTTTTTTTTAAAAAAAAAAACTTGTTTCCTGACACAAGTATGAAATTCTGCGTGATACTACCATACACCTTGTTTTTTTGTGTGTGTTTGCTTAGTTTCATAGAAGGGTTAAAGGGAGGTTTTTCTAATTTAGATCAAATAGGATTCTTACGCCTTTCCTTTGGCAACAAGAGTTTGCCATAACAGAAAATCAGTAGTAAGGGTTGATAATACCACTGATTTATAAAAATAGCTTTGCAATTCTCAAGCTTCAAAAATGATAACTCTAGCAGCAATATTTGCCACACAGTGGAGACTTAGTTTTATGTGAACCAGTTTCATAACCCTCTGGAATGCATTTAATAACACCTCCAGAATATTGTAATAATACACATATATTTTGATCTGGTCATCCTTTTTTCATATGTAGTTTGCAAGTCTTTCACTGCATACTGATATCGTCATGTAGGCTGTGCTCCATGCCATGATTAACAATGTGACTCATCCAGAATAATAAATGCCTGTTGATTATCCTATCCCCTCTGCTCCCGATACAGTATTGTTGTAATGAGTTATCATCTGGGTGTAGCAAAAGACTTGGCTTACCATCATGTGGTACAGGCCACCATATGCTATATGTTAAACCTCAGGTAAAATCTATATAATGGTTTTAAGTGTGTGTTCAGCCGTGCTGTGAAGGCATATCTCTGTTTACTTACTTAGGCATGATAGCAATTGACAAGTTATTTACTATGTATGATCTTTAGGGTATATTATAATAGTAATAGAACCTATGTTAGAACCATGGGTAACAATGTATTGTATATCAAAGGAAAGTGTCACTGCATCCCATCCTAGTGAAGAAGGGTCAAAGAGGACCTCATATACTTCATTAAACATTGTTGGAAAAACCTGTGTTTTCTTGAGAGTAAAAGAGGAGCAAGCACATGACAGATATATTACTCATAAAAAATTTACACATTTATTATGTTTCAAAACTATGAAATATCTTCTCTTCTGGAGTCTCTGGCTGACAATTCTAAATGTCCCTCCCTAAACTGCAAACCCCAGGATTCCATAGGATATTGAAAGTGGAATAATAGCATTATAACAGTGTAGTACAGAAATGGCCTGAGTATCTTTTTCCCAAGGGACAAATTTTACTGATTTTAAAGTGTCACGAACTGGATCTTGTCACCCACAGTGCACCCATGGTGGGAGCTTAGCATTTCACCATCTTCTCCACACAGTTGCCCTACCATTTCCTTTTTCTTTTTCTTGATCTGAGCAAAAACCTCTCACCCCCCACCCCAAATTTTTATTCTTTTTAACCTCTCTAGGAAGCCTAAAATCACTTTGAACATTCACTTTTCTGACTTTCTTCCTTCAAGTCCTGTCTATTCATTTGTATTTCTGATTTACCCATGCTTCCATTTATTAAACATGCCTTTTTAGAATCTCAGCTCATCTGACAATTCTCACACTTATCTTCCTTAGCAGAATTGTTTGCAATTGTGCCTTCAATACCTCACCTTTAAGAAACTCCTGTGCATCATGAACCCTCTTCCCTTTGAGTTATTTCTGACCATGGGATCTCACCCAGTATTTCCCTATGTTTACAATAATCAAATATCTTGATATACAGATGATGATGATGATGATGATGATGATGATGATGAATTCAATCCCACCTTTTCACCAGTATATATCTGGCTAGATTATGGGCTTTCCTCTGTATAACAAATTCCAGATGAGTCATTCCCACCAAAAGATCCCACTATTTCCACCCCATGGACCAGATCATCATTGATGGTTAGGATCAATCAAAAATAGTTGATCTCCTTGTTACCTCTTCTACCTTCTGTACAATGAAATTGTTTGCAAGGCAAGTAAGGAATGTGTAGAATCATACATTCTTGGCAGAGTTGAACTTCCAACAAATATTAGAGTGATTGAAGTCTCACATTGCTACTGTATCTCTCCTTTTTGAATGTTAGGTAATTTGTTCTAGAAAGTCATCATGTAAGCCCTTAGTCTGGCTTGGGCTTCTATAGTAGACCCTCCATACACATACACACATGATTGCTGTTTCCCTCTCCTTTCATTTTGTAATTTCCCTCCCCTTAATTTTTTTACACAACGTGCTTCAAGTCATGGTTCTCTTTATCGATGTACACATCCTTGACACATACTCCTCTTCCTTTCCTGCCTATCTGTTTCTTTGGATTAGGTTATACTTCTCTATTACTACATTCTGGCCACGTGATTCACCCCACCAAGCTTCAGTGCTGCTTACAAAATTGTATTTGTCTTCCTGTGTTAAAAGTTACAGTTCACTTTATATGTTTACGCATTAGTGTACAGACATCTAAGACCATGTCTCACCAACATGATAATCAATGAGACACACAAACCAGCCCAGTTTTGATGAGTTAGAGCCAATAAATCCCACTCTGAATTCATTTTAATTAATCCTGTACACGTGCATCATGACACCATCTGGAACACATTTTAAACCTTGTGGTTTAAATATTATTAAAATCTAAGAAATTACCATTAGCAAATGAGGACCAAAGATGAAATATGCTGATAGGCATACTGGTACAAACTAAAGAATGAGCTTGTACCACATTTGAAGATGTTTTATCATTGTTCATATTTTTGTAGGCCAATGTCCAAAGCATACTGATTTCTAACTCTATGCTGTGGTAGTTTATAATATACTTCAAAATATGCAAATATAGTCTATAAATTATTCTTTTCTCTTGTACTTTTTGCTCCCAAGAAAAGAAAGCAGCAAAGGCTGCTGAGTGGGATCTGGAATTTTTTTCAGAAAAGTATTACAATGTGTGTTTAGGGATTCTTTTTCCCCCTTCACTTCTCTTGCTTTCCTTTTGGTTCATTGACTTATGTGCAGACAAAAATAGATGGCAATTACATGCTTGTGTATGTTAATTCTTTGCAGGCATAAGCCACAATTTCCACAAATAAGCATTAATTATGTTATACCTAACAAAAACCTGAACTTGCTACCATCCAGATGCTGGTCACCTTTCACTGATCCCATTTATGAGAGCTCTGTTTCCCCACTATGTCTGGTTTCAGAGGAACAATCATCTTGCTCAGACTTACTGAGAGTTGGGAGAGGATTTCACATCTCTCAACCAGTGATCCCTACATCTCAGTGAGCTGTAAAGGGAGGTTTAAATTCACTCATCTCTGCACAGAGATCTCTGTGTATACAGGGAAGTATGTGCCTAGAAAAGCACATGTTGTCAGGAATCTCTCCCTGCCAAGCCACAGCCAGCAAGGGAGGAGGGAGGTCAGGAATACTTTCAGAGAGAGTCCAAATATACCAAACACCAGGAAAACACAAGCTAAGCCAGGTCAAGGTCCAGTCCAAAGGTTCAAGAGGCAGAGTTCCATCCAGAGAGTTTCAGGGAGCAGGAACCATGAAGGTCATGAAGGCTTGCTAGTAATTTGCTGTAAGCAAAGAGCAGCCATGCCGGCAGACTTAAATAGCCACTGTGAACAGGTGCTGCTTGTTATTGTTTCCTCAACCTAGTCTATGCAGCATCTCTCTGAGCAGCCTGTTTCAGCCTTCTTCGTGTTTGAGGGCTGTTGAGTACAGGTGACTGCCTCTCCTCTGCACCACTTCTGGTTCCCTCTCTGTCTTGAGCTGGCTGGGGCAACTGTGTCTCTGTTTGACCTTCCAGTGCAGGGGATGTTTGCAGGTTGACTTGCTCACTCACTGGCCCAGTCCTTGGCACAGTCAGTTGCTCCTCGATCTCAGAGGCATCATCTATCCCACTCACTGGCTTGGTCCCATGCACAATCAGTTGCTCCTCAATCACAGCAGCAGCATCTATCACACATGTGGAATGGACCGAGAACCTTCCTCCCAGCTGGTACTACATGCAGAGCACACAGCAGAAAAGAGTTGTCCACCCTTGGACTAATGAGATTGATGCTTGTGACATTTTGCAGAATGACATATTGAATAGAGAAATATTCTGTAACCCAATAACCGTACAATTCAAGTGCTGACAATACGGACAGCAGAGATTTTAAGGAGAATAGAGAGAAGAGATGAAAGAAAGAGAGAAGAGGAACTGGGGACGGTTTTATTTAATATATTCAGTGTCTCTACTGAAATGAAAGGATGGAGTATCAATACTTTTTTAAAAAAAAGTATGAGGAGGAGGAAATGCAGTCAGTCTTCTTTTTCAGTTGGAAGTAACGCTGGCATTCTGTTCATGATAAATCATAAATCAGTCTTTTGCCATGATGACTCACTTTTTTGGTTGATGCAGAGATTGGAATTCTGTTCTGACCACACAACAGCCAAAATTTCCTTCCAAACTCACCTTGTAAACAATATAGCACAGGGACAATGGAATTCTGATAACGTGGAGTTCAAGATGCTCCTTTACGGAGGCTTGAACTATGAAATGAAGATGGCCCTGGGTCTCATAAGTCTTGAGACCACACCATGGGCCAATTTTGACGCCAACCTCCAGAGAGTCTTGGACCTCCTCTGCAAGACTGGAGACCTCAAGGCCACCCAACTGCCCCCCAAGAAGGAACATGGGAATTAGGAACCCATAGAAGAGGTCATGTACTCCAACTATGGGCCCCACTCCCAATACCGAAAATCAGCTCCTGCTCCAGCTACCAAGGGGAATTGGAACTCTCATCCCCCACTGCAGCAGGATCCCAAGGCTAGGCAGGACACATTGTGAGCCAGGGACTCCCAAGGTCCACCTAGCAAACCAGAGAATTCCACTCCCCAAGCTAAGGTGCCCCAGTCTACTCCAAACAGCAAAGCTCCACGAGCGCAGTCTGGAGGGTATGACCCAACCTAAAGTGCTTATTTGAAGAAGAGAGAACAAAGGTTTGGATGGTCTTGTGAAAACTGGGGCTCAACATGAGCCAGTTTGACCAACGGCTGACGTCAGAGCTCCTCGATGCCCTGATTAAGCACTCCCAGCTGGGAAATGCGCAGCCCCTGGAAACCGTAATGCATGACCCTCCACCCACTGGGCATTATCCTAGCTTGGAGGCTCTTAAATAGAGGTGCCCTCAGTCCAGGCATCTCCCCAAGAATGTCGTGGTTTGGCTGATGCCTGACAAAGGGGAAGATTCTGGGTGAAGGCAAGCATAGGGACCGACAGGGACAAGACTCCTGCCACTTTGTTAGTTGATTCTGGGGAAGTGCTGAATGTGCTGCACCCCAAATTGGTGAGGCATGGTAAATCCACTCTGGACTCCATCCGTCTGGCTGGATACGGGAGGGAGGAACACCAGGCCAAAGAATTGGACTCATTTCAGGCATGAAATAGTTCCCTTTGGGCAGACAACTTGCCACTTTTGTCTGCAGTGCAGGAGACTCAATCCAAATTAGAAACTGCCTCATTGTAGATTCAGGCATTCCAGGACAGAGTGACTATGCTTGAGGAGGAACATGCAGAACTACACCAAAAACAAGCCTCCAGGGAAGCTGTAATTGCTACAATCTGTTTTGCCCCCATTCCCTGTGCACACTGCAGAAGAGTCCCTGCCAGGGGATGCATTTCCCCATTCTCCTTACTGCCCAATCAGAAAAAGCCCATCCCACCCAACCCAGCCAGGAGTGCAAATCCAACTTCCCAAACCATGGTGCTTTCAGAGCACAAAGAAGGCTTGTGTGAGAGCCAGGAAGAGGAGGACACATACTGAGTGGAAGCTAATCCCAGGCTTCTGGCACTCTGATCCTCTCTCTGAGATCTCCTTTAGACACCCTGTGTTTCTCCCAGAATTTCCTTGAATCTTTGGCAGAGAGAGTGCGCCTTCTTTAAAAGGAATTTCCTGGGGGACTGGGGATTCAAGCAGCAAAATTCTCCTGTTCAACCAGAGCACAGGTTAGTGAAGACACTCACCTTAGCACACCCTGACTTGACAATACGCATGCCCCTTGATTGCTTTTCATCGGGGGAAATCTCCATGGACATAGCTACAAGTAACAAATACGATAGAGAGGTGCACTTGGTTCCTGCTTTCTTCTCTGCAAAGCTGTGCTGGTGCCAGCTTACATTCATGTTCAATGGCCACCAATACATTTTTGCACTGGTGATCTTGATAGGGTCCAAGACAGTCCATGGTTCTGGCTCAGTCACCATCATGCCAAGGGAAAAGATGTTACTCCAGGAGGCATTTTGGATAAGTACCAGCCTCCACTTTGATTTGGCCAAAAGGGTCTCAGGTCATGAGTGGCTACTGTCACTCTTACCAGCGATTTCAGAGACCCACAGACAATCACATTCAAAGGACTGGAAAGGAAAGCCCCCAGACTCTTTTGTGGAGCAGCTGAGGAGCGAGGCAACTGCCTTAACTCCCTTCATAGGTTAGCAGCTACCTTAAAGAAACAAACTGCAACAAAGTTTCCCCCTTTTTGTGTTTATAGTTTGTCTTGGTTGTAATTGTAGTTGTAGAATCACACAGCCAGACAGATTATCACAACATCTAAGGAAATTGAAAAAACAGCACACAAGTCCTGGTGGGATGCCTTTACGTGGTCGTCCACCGGCAACACCATCACACACCTAGCTTTATACCCCCAGTAGTCATCCTACCCTTCCAGATTGTGTTAGTCGTTTGCCTCTTTTTGGTAGCCTGCTGGGCCAGATAACAGATTTTGCAACTCCAAGCTAGACAGCTTGGACCAAGCCTGATATTTTGGTCTTTCCCTTTACTGAGAGTAAGGGAAGGGGTCTTCCTTGTTTGTGGGGAAGCGTTAGAGGCCCAGGCAAAGCCCAGTGCTCAGTTGGAAGTCAGAGCCCCAGGCACTCTGAGGTAGATAGGGCCTCCAGAGTTAGGTCCGAAACCCAGAGAGCAGTGGTCTAACCATGGCAACGGGACCTCCAGAGTCAGAGGCACCACGTGCAATGGGCAAGCAGGAGAGGACATTGGAACAAGATCCCTCTCTGGCTGATCAGGCCCAACTCTGGAGCACCAATTCACCCCACTAAACCTGAGCACCCAGGAACCATCTAGCCCATCATCCTAGCTACCCTTTTAAGTTATGGTGAGCACAACTTGGAACCCTGAATCCGTGACTTCACTGAAGGGTAAGTGAGGAACGACACCTTCCCATTCCTTTTCTTGTAAATAGCCCCATAGATAGTAGGAATTTTAGGACTGACAGTTGTTTTATGTAGATATTACTAAGGATTTGCATATGCCCTTAAGGCAATGTAAGGATTTGATAGCCAAACTTAGAAAAAATGACATTCTCCACACCTCCTGCAGACATGCAGGTGCTGGCAAGCTCCAGCCCTACTCAACCAAAAGCCTGCATGGCCTAGGCATCCTTGAAACTGTGTTTCTTTTCCAACTGCAGAAGGGTGGTCCTGCTCTCCAGAGCAAGGACCTGAAAGACAGAGTTGTGTCCGATCCGATCTGAGACAGTGTGACTGCTGTGAGAGCAGAACCTCAGTGCCTTAAGTGTATGGAACACATGGAGATGCTGAAACAGTATCTCCAGGGCACTGTGGTTGGTCCACCAGACCCCTGAAATCTGCAGGCCCAATCTACTGTCCACAGCACTGCAAGTCTCGCATGCCGCCTTCCAAGCCGCAGCCACAGTAGAGCGTATTGCATATACAGTGACTAACTGTTGGCATGGCAAATCCAACCCATTGATCATTCCCCAGCTGTTATAGAAAATCCCCCCCCCCACTGCTGTAATGATGACTCACTTTCAGTTCAGTTGAGCATGTTTGGCCTCAACAAAATCCATTTCCCACAAGAACAGGCCCCATGTCTCTGATTGGCTTGGAATTTGCATTGTTGCTACTAAGCAGTTTCTTTAGTTTGCAACCAAAACAGCTCTTGCAGCAACCATGGGAGCCAAGCCAGTGAAAGCCAACTGCAGAACAACCAACCCTGCCAGCCATTGTAAGTGTACAACGCAGGCGACAAGCATGTTCGCATACAGCGACAGAGCCATCCCCGGTGACAAGGAGGGGGTGGAAAACACACCACACCACCTCCCCACACCAATTCCTGCCAACTAAAATGCTCTTGCCACCCCTGAAGGACTTTGACTTTCCTGCCTTTGCTGAGACACTCCATGCATCCCATTAGATGAAATTTTTGTACACAAAGGAGGGGTGTAGCGGCTAACATCTGCCCCTGGACTTCCAGTCTGGACATTTATGATGGACTACCATTTTTCCATTGCTCAATCCATTTGTTTGCCAAAATCCATCAGTAGTCATTTCTCCATTGTTGAAAACAATGCAATGTTTTGCATGTTTAGGTTGGTGTGAGTGGGTTTAGGAATTGTAGTATTGTACATAATAGATTTTTTTTCCTTTTAATGGTAAGTAATTTGTCTTCCAAGTGAAAACTCTATCTCTTCTCCTTCTGGCAGTCATACTGTAGCATTGTTTGATACCCCTGCTTGTTAAGTTAGGTCCCTCCTGTTGATTTGGCCCTAAAAATCATCTTGATATTTTGATCGGAAAGTATACGATATTGTGTGCTCATTGTCCGTTTTAGTGGTAGGAATTGTTACCCAGTGGCAGACCCCGACCCAGGGGGATATATAATTGATATCAAATATGCTTGCCATGCCAGAGAGGTTGCCCAAGGGCAGCAAGTCAGTCACTAAAAATATACAAGTCTAGAGTCGAGTCAAGTTATTGTATCATTTATTGCCAAGTTGAGTCCAAGTCAAGTCACTGAAGTGACTTAAATCCGACTTGAGTCCAAGTCAATTGACTCAAGTCTACCTCACTGGTTTTAAACTCTCAGCTTATCAAAATTATAAGGTCTATGTACTGTAAAGTTAAATTATTATATTAGTTATAATAAATTTATGAAAATCACATTCCCAGTTGTTTTGACTCTAAAAATCTTGCTCAAATGTAACACTCTAGCAAAAGTCACCTCTTCTTTCCTTTCATCTCTGTTGTGGAAAGCAGCATCATGGGTTTAAGAGCACCAACACTGGAAGATTATTTTTCTTTTTTTAAATAACTGTATAAGATCAATCTGAGTTTTAAAAATGTTTTCTACATTGGAATTGAAAATTAAATGGAAATTAAAATTAAGTGTTAAACTGAAAATTTTAGCCTGATTTAAAAAAAAAAATATTTAGCTACATGTAAAACTGTATTTTTTCTAATCATGAAAAAACTCATAATTTTCTCATCAGCTACAACAGATGTGTCATTTTCATTTGATGTTGGAAATGGCCCAGTGGAGATTGTTGTGAGATCACCCAGTACACTCAATGATGATCAATGGCATCGGGTTACTGCTGAGCGGAATGTTAAAGAGGCCAGCCTGCAAGTGGACCAGCTCTCCAAAGAGATTCGTAAAGCACCCACAGAAGGCCACACTCGACTAGAACTGTATAGCCAGCTATATGTTGGTAAGCAGAAGTAGTATGTTCTTAACATGCAGAAAAAGTGGTAATATGCAGGTCAATATGCTGTTTGTGCCTGCAATACAAGGCAAGCAACCAGCTTCATTTACACGTATTTTAAAATATTTCTTTTCTATATAATCCCACAGTTCTGAATTTCCTAAAGCAGTTTGCCACAGAATAGGAACAATACTGATCAATCATACAATGAAGAAAAGAAAAAGAATTGGCTTAGTGAGCCAATAAAAACCTAGCAGTAAAAAAAGCAATGCTAATCCTGGATCTGTCAAAAAGATGTAAGACTCCCTGGGAAAGGCATTCCATAAACAGGGCATAGTAAATGGAGAAAGCTGTTATCCTTTCACTACCCACCTTCAGGTAGCGAAGCTTAGAGAAAGGACTTCTAATTATAATCGTAGTATTCAAGTAGGTCAGGATGTGAATCATACAGTCTGCTGACAATATGCATCCCTCAAGGCTATTTTCCAAAGCCTTGACAGAAATGTTTTTGAAAGAGGGGGAAAAAACAAAACAAAACAAAAAATAGGCATTGAATAGTTAACTGCTGTAGGCTCTCCCAGTGATTACAGGTGGGAAGGCAGGAGTTCTGATGCCAAGGAGGTTGCTTGCTGATTGCTTCAACTTCTGGCTGAGGAGGAGGATGAAGGGGACACAGGAGAATTGAAAAAATGGAAGTAGAGAGAGTCATGTCTTTCCTTTCTTATGGTCTATCTCAAATGGGATGGGAAGGGTGGGCACTGATATCCTAAGTGTCAGAGTATATTCCTGAAGAGAGGCAAAAACAAGATTTTTTTTCTTGGCCCCAGCAAAACATTACTTGATGAAGTCCAGTGGAAGTAGATTCCCTTCCAGGGGAAGCTAAGCTGCCCCCCTCCCTGCTCTCCTTTTGCTGGCAGGCAAAGACCTTTTTATTCAAGCTGGCTTTTAATGTGCAATTACTTGCAGTGAGTTTTTTTTTATGGAGGCGGTATACTTTATTTCTAACTTTTGTATATTTTCTAATGATTTTATACAGTTTATAATCTATTGTTTTAATCTAATTAGTTCAGTTTACTTTAATCTGATGATTTTAGCAAAATGTTGTTTCTTTTAGGTTATTCTTTTGTGAGCTACCTTGGATCACACTCTGGGAGAAAGGCAGCCTATACATTAAATAAATAATTAAAACGAAGTTGAAATATGAAAAACCAGGCAGGGATCTTAATTTGAATTAGTCTGGGATCCCAGCATGACTCTTTTCTGTAATCAACTGGAGCTCAGGGTTCAAAGCAATACTGGCTTATAGGCCAAGTAGAAGTAGCATTTCACCCCCACATGGTATCAGAAGCTGTCACCGCAAGGCCAGACCACAAGTCTGCTGTGAGGTAAAGGTGCTCACCCCAAAGGCTGCTTTAGACATCATGCAAGAGAAATTCATGAGACATACACTGAATTTGTGGGATACTTCTCTGATCCAGGGAAAACAGTTTCCATGTGCCTAAGAAAAATAATAGTTTTGTTCCTGTTTAACAAAGGAGAGAGTCTAGGCTTTAGATGGAGTTTAAAGTACCTCTAATAAAAGTCCCCCAAAATCTCCAAGCTCAAATAGTAATGTTGGTTATTCAAGTATAAATCAACACAGATGCAGAACAGAACCAACAGGCAGGGTGAAGTCTAAAAAAATCCTATTATAATTTTCTATCTCCATTCGATTTGAGGGCTTTTTTTTCCAGTCTGGATCTATGCCCCTTGTCCTCCCAGGGTCTCTTGAGCCTTTATGGTGAAAAGGTTTCCTGCCTCTTGCTGAAGGTGATGGGAAAATAGGGGCACACATGCCAAGCACACTTTTTTTCTGCAAGGCATTCCAACAGTTACAGTAAACACACTGATTGTTTTCAAAGAAGTAGTCATGTTAGTCTCTTGCAGCATAAAAAGGAGGAAGGGGGAGGAAAAAAAATATGGTAGCACCTTTAAGATTGAATTTTTATTTAAGCATGAGATTCATGGATATAAACCTGCTTCTTCAGATGCAGTACAGAGTGATATTAAGCCCTGTGGTACAAAGTATATTTATACAGTTGTGGGAATGGAACAGAATGAAATAGTATCTCTAAAAATGCAAACCATGTCCCTAGTCCTAAATTTTCAATGGGATGGATGAGGTCATATAGGTCTTTCAGGTCTTTAAAGTAGTTAGTGTTGATGTGTGAAAACAATAAATCTGTTTTTCCAAAAGTCAGGTTCCCTCAGTTCAAAACTCCTTCTAAGATCCCATATATACACACATACGCGCACCCACACTCACGCACACACACACACACAGTAGCAATGACTTTTATAGTAATATATGTACCATGCCATGAAGCCATTGTCTTTGTTCATAACCTCTGCTAATGGATTGGAATTTGTGAATATATGATAATTCAGTCTAACTGTTTCTCTTTCTAGTTTTTTTTGTATGTCCTGTAAATTACTCACTGTATGTCCAAGATATACAAACATATTGTATGGTTCTATCCAATATGCAAATGAGAGTTGAATGATGAGTATTTTCTTTTCTGTAAGGATCTGCAAGCTCTGCTTTCACCAATTAGTAGAATGTGTTCTCTTCTCTGCAGAACTAGAAAACGATATTAATCTATTTTAGGAGAATTTCAGAGTAGAGACCTTTTTTTGCCCATTACAATAGAGGCTTTCGGCAGATTCTTGTCAACCAGTGTTTCTGAACGAAATGAAACCTTTTTGAGCCAAGGTGCTCAAAGGGGGCACGCAAGCATGAGAATAGTGCCAAGATTTTCAGTATTGAGTACATGGTCATAATATGATGAATCTGTAATTAAGTTATTAATGAACACACAATTGAAATGATTTCTGCAAATGCCAACTAAGCAAGCCCCTTTTAAAATCTTATAATTTTTCCAAATGTTAACAATTCCTCTCTTCACTTGCATGTTTTCTCAAATATAATATCCCATAAGATAATATCCCCTAAGAAAAGAATACCTGGTTTAGTAAAGCAAGCTCTAATTATTCTTTGAAAACTAAATAGGTGATTGTTTAGGGTCATTTTTTAGCTGCTGGATTTTTTAACCAGAAAGAACAAATCAGCCTAATGAATAAGGATCGTACAGTTGAGAAGACTGTGCTGCCAATTCATCTCTGCTGGTAATCTGGTACCTGCCATGGTGCTAAAGGCTTTATACATCATTTTAGTGTATTTTATTTGCTCCATTTCTATTAACATAGAAGAAAATGAAGTAAAAAAATTACTTTTCCATCTTCACCTTTTCATAATTTCACACAATACTGATTCCATCCAAATAAGCTTCTGTCTCTGCATTCACACTGATTATGGCTGTACATAGCTAGTCTTTAAAACACACATTCATGTAATGCAACTGACTACTCTCTTGTTGTTGTGGCAGCACATTGGCCCCATTCTGGCAGCTTTAATATGGTTGTATGAAGGTGTATTACATTGAATCAGTCTGTTGGACCGTATAGTCCAGTACCATCTACTGAGTGGCATCTGTCTTTGCCTGCTTTTTTTGCCCTACGATCCTATTATCAACTTAGTAGAACCTGGATGCTTCAGCAGGCAAAGCACATTCTCCCACTGAGCTACTTTACTTGAGGTCCCACAAAATTATTTTGTTTGCTTTACATGTTGGCTTCATTGAGGAGTTGGGGGACTCACATCTTTCAAATAAAAATATTTTAAGTGTTCTTTTTAATAAAACACATGAAAAACACACCGTGTTGCTATAGATGAGGTGGCACCAAAAATCTACATCATATGTGTATCAAAGTGTTGCTGTGTATGTGAGTAGCAAGATTTAAGGTTTAGTTAGTATTTATTGGGGTGCTGTGGAAATCCTGGAACACCAGATTGCCAGTGGCAGAAGTACAAGAGTGAGAAATATCTCCATCATATGAAACAAGGGAAAGAATTAAAACTTCTTTATCTATGAAACTATATTTTCTGTGCAAGTCCAACTTGGCCTACATAATCAATTAAGACAGCACAATTTGAAAAGAAAGAAGGAAGTCTGTTTCTCTGCTTCCTTGGATTAAATGTGTACTTTGTGATGGAATTACTTGATCTTGTATTTTTGAATCTTCTCTGGTGCTTCTTTTCACATTTTATCAGTTTTTATTCAATAAAGGATTACATTTTATTTACAATCTGTGTTAGTTCTTTGAAAATAATACAGTATTATCAAAATGTTTCAATAACGGTTGACAGCAATCTGCACTTCAGATTATTTGGATTAATGTTAGTAAAGATGTAACTGTTGGTAAGAGTGGAATGCTAAAGGCTAATGCAGCAGCTGTGAAAAGAGATCTGAGACTGGTTTGGTTATGTTTCTGCCTATGTTGAAATATTGATTAGTTTGTAGAACAACTGAATGTATCTTAAATTGCATGTCTTCAGCCTTTAAAATGATTAGTTGTACTGAACAATAATTTGTCATAATATTTAACTGTGAGGAGTAGCTCACTATAGATATCCTCTTTTTAGTGTAATATCAAGATATCCCAGGCTACTGTACTCTCCTGTTATTTCAGACCAGTTTAACCAGAATGCTGCTTTAAAGAAAGGATGAAGGGAAGCTTTGAAGAGGGGATGAAGGGAAGCCTCATCTCCCACAGGACATCTATCAGAATACCAGCATGGCCTGTTGAAACAACAATCACTCCAATTATGTACCTCTCTTGTCTTGGGCATGGCTAGGGAGCAAAGAAAGCAAGTCCTACTTACAGTGCTTTGGTTGGCCCTTAGACATCCAGTGCTGCCCCTACTGTATAATAAATGAAGGAGATTATTTGCTATCTAGAATAAGTAAGATGTTGTTTGTTCTTACTTTAGTGTTATATATTCTCATCCAGGTGCTGCAGGTGGGCAGAAAGGATTTCTAGGCTGCATCCGCTCCTTGAGAATGAATGGGTTGACACTGGATTTAGAAGAGAGAGCAAAAGTCACACCAGGGGTGAAATCTGGTTGCTCAGGCCATTGCACCAGCTTTGGAATGTACTGCAAGAATGGGGGCAAATGTGTTGAAAAATACAATGGATACTCCTGTGACTGCTCCAATACAGCATATGATGGTCCTTACTGCAAAAAAGGTAAGGGTCTAGATGTTCAGTCTACTGAGAAATAAGCCAAGTAACCATGTATACAGTTGTACCCTAAATATGATAAGCAAATCATTTCAGGTACAATACAGGACATTACTGAAATAACGAAAGACATAGAGATATCTTCCAGAGCATGGGGGATGCTGCCTGTTTATTTGCAACAGCTGTCTTTTATAACCCAGTAGTTACATCGCTATATTAGCAATCATTGTGTAAGGGCAATCAAGCAAAAAGACAAATGGCTAATACATCATTATATACTTTTGCTAATACAAGAATACCTCGTATAAGAATAGCTCATATATCACTACTAATAGAAGAGTAGTTCATATATCATTATATGTACTTTACTAATCATGAAATGTATTATGTATTAGATGCCTTGGTAGTTTGCAGTCATGCAAGGCAGGGTCAGAGAACACTCGAGCTTCTTGGCCTGAGGGTGTGCCCAGCCAAGCTTATAGCTCTTAATTCTCCTCATCCCACCCTTTTTGACTTTGCACATATGAACTTAACTGTTTTCTTAATAAAGGTATAGATTCCCATTGAATAACTTGAATTCGTGGAGGTGGACGAAACATCTGAATCAAAGAGGGTATACA